>NDXB01017201.1:0-95111 GCA_002631895.1 Agapornis roseicollis
AGCCCCAGTGTGCCGGCCCTGATGATGGGCTTGGTTGCTGGCACTGGAAAACAAAGCAGATGGATTCAGGTCATGCTGGCCGTAGCTGTGGTGGGGACGGTCCCCCTTGCCACGGCAGTTCTTGCTCTGGCTTTGGGTGCTTTCCCAGGAGGAAGAGCGGCACTGCTTTCATGTCACCTCTCTGCACAGGTTAAGCTTGACTTAGCTGTGACCGTACTAGCTAGATCACCCATTGCACCTCCTACACAAATAATGTTGATGACATCCCCCTTCCTCTACCAATCATCACTGCCCAGGCAAAGGGAGATCAGGCACATGAGATGAAGTTTGGTCAAAGAAAAGCAATGCAATATTCCAGAAAGTTCCCCTTTGGTGCACATCCCTTGGAAGCATGGTGCCACTGGATGCAGGTAGAGCCAGGGGCAAATTGGTAAGCGAGAAGCCACGAATTCTCCCCCAGCCTCCAAACTGCAGGGTGCCATATCCCGGGCAAAATTCCTCTCTCTGACCTATTTGCTGCTTCTTGCCAGAGTCTAACACTGCTCAAAGTGGGTGGTCACTGCCTGCCTGGTCTAATTCCTAACAGCCTTCCACTGTGGAAGTGGAGCCAAGCTTTCCACTCTTGCACAGCTTCCTTCTAGGGTTTACCTTTAACAATCTTGAGGTCAGTGGTGATCTCTCTTACTATCAGGCTGTCACTGCTGTTCCTCCAGGTGACCTGGCAAATGTAGGTTCCCTTGTCAGAGACCTCCAGGTTCAGGATGTGGAGAGACACATTCCCTGGTGCATCCTTCAGGACACTGACCCTGCCCCTGTAGTCAGACAGGAGAACATGGTCGCCAGAGTCATCCCTCCGAAACATGGTGGCAGAACTCTGGTCACGGACCACCATCCACTTGAGTATTTCCTGTACCAAGTCCTTCACAGGCACATAGACACACGGCAAGGTGGTAGATGCCTTCCATACACCCTCAATCTCAGGGCGGCCAGTCAGGTTCAGAAAAGCTGCAGGAAGAATGGAGAAGAAGCTTTTGAAGAACAAAAGCCATCAACATGAAAGCAGCTCCTGGGTGATGAAGCAAAGGTGAGAGCATCAGCAAGTGGAACCCACCGGATCAAAAGGATGGGCAGCCAGTGTAGGTGATGGGCTAACAAAAAGCAGCACGGCATGAGGAAGGCAGATGGGGGCACAAAGTCATGCCATGCATGCAGTTTGCTTCTCACGCTCTGCCTGGCTCTTACCTGCAAGCAAGCAAACACCTGGAGGCAAGTGAACAGCATCAAAGCCTTGAGCCTGAAGGAAGGCGCTTGTCTCAAGCCCTGGTTCCCCAGCTCAAGGTCACAGCTGGTGTCTGCACCCACCACCCAACAGCACTTTTGGGGCTTTCCTGGGAAGCACCATGCGTTCAGAGCAAGCCACAGCTTTGATGGCTTTCCCTCCTCCACTCTGCATTTATTCTCCTGAAAGACTCTGCTCTTTCAGACTAAGCTGAATTCAAGCAACTTAAGAAAAGGCTCAAAGGAGTCTAAAACTTGTTAAATTTCCCTATGAGGCCCATTGCCTTTGTTCCAGTGCATTGTTGTCACTCTTGGGTTTGAACCTGTGCTTCCATAGATACTTCTTTACCTTTTTCTCCTGGTTTGCAAACGTCCCCTTTCCTGGGAACATGCACTACCCAGACTCTTTGTGCTGGGCTGCTCACTGTGTTCTGGGAAACAACCATCACAACATACATGGGATCTGTATACTCTAAGCACATAGGCAGTGTTTCCAAAGCCACCATGCCCTGTTGTGCCCTGAAGCCACTGGATTTGAAACAAGAGAACAACGAGCCACCAGCACACAAAGATATTGGCCTTGTTTCCATATTCCTATTCCTCAAACAGAACCACCCCTGCACAAGCACACACAGACACACCAGTACCGGGGAAGGAGCATCCTGAACAGGAGACCTTTCCATAGACTCACCATTGCAGAAGAGAAAAGGACTCAAAACCACAGCTGCTCTCACCAGCATTTCCATTCCTCCCCCCCTGCCCCAGCCAGAGCTGCAGTTTCTCCTGCTCAAGTAGAACAGAGCCACTCTCTCCAAGCTAGAGGGTCAGTCAGGAACACTCGAGCCGTCGCTCCCTCTGTCCTCAAGGGCCCAGGGCAGCTGTTGATGGGGTTTCCTTCCTCTTTCTCAGAAAACACCCCAAATCTCAGTGGTGACTCGTGGAGGTGTGAGCAAACCAGAAGTCCTAAGGGAGGGTGGAAAGAGGAAAGCTGAACTTACTTCTACCCTATTTCATATTTCCTGCTGAGTATGCATTCTTCTCCTTCTGTTTTTTAGCTCCATTTTAAAAATGTTTCATGTCTCTTCTTCTCTTTGCATTGATTACTAAATAATAAGCTTTAATATGCATAGAATCATAGAATCATAGCATAGTTCGGGTTGGAAAGGACCTTAAGATCATCCAGTTCCAACCCCCCTGCCATAAGCAGGGACACCTCACACTAAACCATGGCACCCAAGGCTTCATCCAACCTGGCCTTGAACACTGCCAGGGATGGAGCACTCACAACCTCCCTGGCCAACCCATTCCAGTGCCTCAGCACCCTCACAGCAAAGAATTTCTTCCTTAGANGGGATGGAGCACTCACAACCTCCCTGGCCAACCCATTCCAGTGCCTCAGCACCCTCACAGGAAAGAATTTCTTCCTTAGATCCAATCTAAACCTCTCCTGTTCCAGTTTGAACCCGTTACCCCTTGTCCTGTCACTACAGTCCCTAATGAAGAGCCCCTCCCCAGCATCCCTATAGGCCCCCTTCAGATACTGGAAGGCTGCTCTGAGGTCTCCACGCAGCCTTCTCTTCCCCAGGCTGAACAGCCCCAACTCTCTCAGCCTGTATCCGTATGGGAGATGCTCCAGCCCCTGATCATCCTCATGGCCCTCCCCTGGGCTTGTTCCAACAGCTCCATGTCCTTTTCATGTTGAGGACACCAGAACTGCACACACAATGTGAGTACATGAGAGCACCCTTAAGGAGCTAAACAACCAAGGTCCTTACAACTCAGCTTCTTACCAGCTTTTCTGTTAAGGTCAGCACTGTGCTTGAAATCGAAATTCATGAAGCAACCTAAATCTTTACATCACCGGTGTGAAACACGAGTGCTGTAGGTGCCTTCCAACCGAAACCTTCTACCCTGTACCATAAGACTCCATTTATTTAGTTAGTTAGTATTTAGTATTTAGTTGCATGATTGAATTAATTAATTGTATTCAACTAAAATCCTGCGTTAGGGCCACCTGCATTTCCCTGTAGACTACTTTGGAAACAGGTTAACAGTTATATGCCTAGGCAGGAAAAAAGAGGGAACTTACCAAAGTAGAAAATCTTAGAGACTATGTAATAGTGTCTTCTTAACTGCAATGAGATGTATTATTATTAATTAAAAGTAATATTAGTTGTAGCTAATCTGCATTAAGTGATTGAGCGCTATACCCGCACAGGAGAGGCATCTCTTCTCTACTGGAACATTATCTTCAAGAGATTTTTACGTGCCTTATGCTGTCTTCTGCAGCTCTTATTTTCTCTTACATTCTAATGACAGAAATCCGCTGCTTCATTATACTCTGCCAAATCAATACAAGCACTTTGCTAATGTTACATTCAAATTCAACACCCAGTCCTCAGAATGCAAGTACCCAGAACAAATAGACCATGGTCTGAAGTACAATCCTCCTTTAATGGTAGTGAGCCCACGCTTGCACCCAGAGCAGCACAGTAGAGGGTAACAGAGCAATCAGTGTTCCTGAAGTAGTGGTGGTGTGGAGAAAAAGTATTTCATATGAACTACCTATGGCTTAAAGACAGCTCCACCTGTGCTGCCATTTGTGGGCAGGTTCATTGGGTTGCTATGTAATTTAACATTAAAATCAGGAGATTTGTGTATGCAGTCCTGGGAGCTCTGGTATTATCTTCTTCCTTTTCTTTCAAGGTCTTCCCTTTCATTGTGCTTGCTTGCTTTCACATATATTCTTACCTTGGAGTAATTGATAGTTCATTCTGCAAAAAAAGGGTGCTTAAAAGTATATATGCATAGAGAATTGTGATTGGGTTTTTAACTATTTGTTATTAACACTGATCTAAGGATGACAATGCTATGGGTCTGGGTTTTAATATGGTTCTTATCAGGTTGTAACATTCTGATCTCTGTTTCCCTGAGGCTGGTCATTTCACTACACACCATCTGCATGCCTTTATTTGGTTAAAAGATCTTGATATCCTTGTGGTTGTTGCTCAGTCGCAGCCTAAAGGATCATCTGTTTAATTGATTTCTTACCACCCACTATATTTGCAGTTATCCATGTAATTAAAAGACATCCAACTAGCTGAAGGTCTAAATGCTTCCGAAAATATGCTACTTCATAAAGCAGGCAAAAAAGTTCTACAGAGATTCAGGTGATTTTGGGACCTGATTTCACATGCTTCTCCCTTGTGCCCCGTATTCCTTCCTGTTCTGTTGACAGGCAGGGATGCCACAAACTGACCACACATTAGCAGTATCACATGCACAGTTTATTAAACAAGCACACTGAAGTGAATAAGCACACTAAAGCAAACAAGCACGCTAACGTGAATGGGCTATACCTCTCTCTCTCTATATATATAGTAAATGAGTCCAATGCAGCAAATCAGAGATCTACACATATAAAGTAGAAAGGAAAATTAGCAACGCATCAAATCATTAAGAAGAAATACGTCACCAGATACCACCAAACCATCATCCAGACCCACACTCCAAGCTGGGAAGCCCCATTGCAGCCAGTGCCAGGAGTCCCAGCTAGCTGGGAAAATTCCTATGCAGTGTGTCCACCCATCCATAGGTGGGGCCTTGGATTTGGCCACAAGAGGCTCCTGCTTTTATACCCTTTAAAAACCAACTGGTTTTATGCCAGCTCCCTACTTGTTTGCTCGTGGGGCCATGCACCTTCTAATGGTTTCACTTTTGTCTATGCTGAGAGTATTGTCCAGGCACCCAGTGTGGCTACACATAAAGGTCACAGAACAGCTGCATCCCACTGTTCTCCTGCCTCTTTCAGACGGTCATGATAAACATATATATATATATACTCTACTGAATACACTTAGACCAAAACTCTCTATTCTTGGCTATGTCTCTCAGCCATGAGAGGGTATCGACCCTCAGGTAGGTTCCCATCCATTACAGCTCCTCAGAAACCTTCCAGGAGATGCTACTCCGATCTGCAGCCGCTGGGATGGGGAGCAGCAGGAAGCTTGCAGGGGTCGCAGTGTTCACACACTTCTTGGTTCATAAAAGGATGAGAAAAGAACATGTTAAGTTCTGATCAACGAAATTGCTTCCTGGGGAGCATAGTTGGCTGGACAGGAGGCAGAAGCCTCAACTGACTCAGGCTAAGTCATAAGGGAACCTACCACTAACAGGGTACGTACAAACCAGGAAGCTACGTACAAACTGCTGACAAAGTCAGGATGTGTAGATATTTATATGTTTATTTATATATTTCTATTTACATTTACCTGTTTGGCTGGGGGGGGACAGTAGCAGGAGGGATCTCTTGTCCTTTATATGATGCAAGTACTGACACCTGCACACTAAGATGACCCTTCATAGTAATCTCTTGCTTCTGCTTTGGGGAAGTAGGATAACAGATAACTACTTTTCAAAACAGCAATCTTGTTTTAGGAGACAAACTCTCTGAGCAGCGACTGGATGAGGCAGCGTCACACAGTCCATGAGAGACAGAGCTCATGTTCTGGAAAGCTCTGTGTTAGCAAGCACACAGCAATACGAGGTAATAAATGCAAGGCTTTGCTGACATGGTCTGTGTGCTGAGCGCTAGCCTGGGACCATAGAAACAGTAATCACAAAAGGAGGCTCTGAGGGCACTTTTCACTTTCTCACACTGTGCTTGCCATGCGTGAGTGTGTTCCCTAAATTCTCAGCACATGGAAGCCAAGAAAACCCAACCTTTCCTTCCCAGCCACAGGGCACTAAAACCAAGAAGTAGAAGCAGAAGCTCTGTGTGTTGATGCCAGAGGAGGAAGGAAACTTGCATTATAGTGAAGCAACAGTGGTCACTGGTAACACCAAGTTGTTACGCATCAAGTTGCAGTCCCAACCAGCATGCTGTTGCGCATAGAGGGGGTGGTGATCCTCTGTCATCCACCCACTGTGGATGCAGACAGGCTTGGGTGCTGTCGTAACAGGGGAGTCTGTCCATATCCCAGTGATGCTGTCACTGCTGTGCCTGTGCCCTTATCTTGAAGCAGAGCAGCATGCTGTCACTGCTGTGCCCATGCCCTTATCTTGAAGCAGAGCAGCATGCTGTCCTTGAAGCATCCTTTTTCTTGGCAGTGGAAGTGATGAATGGAGTTCTTCTAGGAATATCCTACAAAAACTGTAAAGCCCACAGTGCTGGTTAACCTCAGCATGGGCTCTGCATAGTGCACTGTGCCTGGGCCTGAGGTCTGCCTGATGCTAAGATCACCTATGCTGTTCCCTATTTCCTTTTCATGTTCTCTCCAGTAAATGTTGTTTTAATCCATACCTGATGGAGCCGAGGGCTTCTCATTGGAGTCCATTAAGCTCACCTGCACTGGTGCACTACATCTGGTGTATCTGGCAGAGCCCCAGGGAGAAATGGCTCTTCAGGGAAGGGTAGTGAGGCAAGGATGGGGTACGTGCCTGTCTATGGAGGACGCTTGTGCAGTCCTTGGGCTGAGCAACCACAGTGTGAGCTGGCAAACTGGGACAGAGTGATCTGGGTGTCCCATCCCAGCTGAAATACTGACCTGTCTCCAACAGGAAAAAGAAAGGGTTGTAAAAAAAAGACTATCCCAGCAGAATTGACATCGTATTTGGTTGTTACCAACATGCTTTCCAAAGAGTGCTGGGAAGTGCTGACCACACAGAGTTACTGAAGACTGAGATACAGGAAGAGCTGCTCTGGCTACACCCACAAGAAAGATGAAAGGGCCAAGCCCTGCTGCGCTGGCAGTGGGGTACAGCAGGTGCAAGGCTAACACTAGGATCCTGCGACACGGGAGGCCAAGGTTTGACCAAGGACCCTGGACAACCCCGCACACTCTGTGTGAGGTTACACC
Organism: Agapornis roseicollis; assembly: GCA_002631895.1. NCBI lineage: Eukaryota > Metazoa > Chordata > Aves > Psittaciformes > Psittacidae > Agapornis > Agapornis roseicollis. The sequence continues at coordinate 7,137 of NDXB01017201.1, forward strand.
CCCAGTTGAAACTTCATGGCAAAAACCCCCAGAGAGCCATGGCTCTGAATTACAATTGTTGGTTTCAGTAATAGCATCTTCCTTTAACAAATGTGTAATAGAATGAATCCAGAAATCAGAAGTAATGTTAAAGGAAGAAGCCATAGGTAAGTATTATAAGATGCTCGTATCTGATAACCAGCCTTAACAGCTGTGATATAGTGAATCTGAGTTAACACTGTATGAACTTAAGGTGCCAATACCTTTTTTTAAGGGAAGAGCTGATGGAGCCTGTGCCTAAACAATACCAACTGCTCATTTCAGCAAAAATGCAAACTTTGTTTATTACGGAAAAGATGGAGGGGGAAGCGTGGAGAGGGAGGTGTGCACTGTGGGCTCCTATCAAGGAAAATACCCCAGCTCTGTGCACAAAGATAACAACAACTCGAAAGCTTTTGTTAATCTTTTTTACAAAGCAGGAAACAGAGGGGCCGAGCGTCCCAGCAGTTTCTGAACTCTTACCAACTTACTGCCAGTTCATCCTCCAGGGCTTTCGCACAGACTCCCATTGAGCTTTCACACCACCACCTATGAGAGCTGTCAGATTCCCTCACTGCATAATGTGAGGCTGGCTCCCAGTAAGCTCCCACCATTTGTAGGCAATGCCAAAATGCCCCAAAAGCCTGGCCCTTCACTGTCAGTGGTGGGCGATCCCATTCGCACAAGCTTTCATTCCATGGTACGTTGAGTATGGGTTAATAGTAAACCTTATCTTTGTTCCTTTCTCAGGCTGACACCTCTGCAAAGAGGTGCCAGGCTATGCTTAGCATGTCAGTTATGTCTGAGCCAGCCCAATACTCTGCAGAGCACTACAGCTCTCCTTTCTAGGGCACTCAGTAAGCAGGTTTGGGAAGTATTAGCACACACAGAGCAGCAAACAAAACAAACGTACAAGAAACACAGTATTGGTTTTGCAATTCTTGCATTTAATTATTTCAAGATGGGGACTTTTCCTTCTGCTCAGCCTTCCCCTTCCCACTGTCATAGTTTTTTATTTAATTTTATTTTATTTTCTTTTTAGGAAACTTGCATAAACAACACTTTCCTAGACCAGTACATCAACCAGACACAGATGCACAAGTTTGCATTTGCAGTTTTCTTAAGCTTTGGTTTCTTAAGAGACAAAGTGCATTAAAAAACTTGAATGCAACCAGATCAAGTATCTGATGGTGAGATACACCGGGATCAGAGGACTCTGTAACAGCAGAATGGGACAGTAATCCATTAACAGCAACTACACTTCAGTCTAACCTGTTCAGGAAGTCATAGATCAGCCTCTCAAAGAACGTGGCTGTCTGCAGAGTGCTGCTGAAACAGCACAGAAGAAAAACCTGCTTTTTACTGCTTCACCTCTTGGCAGAACCGAGAACTTTGGGAAGAATAAAACCACCAAAACAACAAAACCAAACCTGAGCCCAACACAGAAACGCATTTCACCCATTTCCTTGCTTCCTTTAGCTCATGAAAACTTGAGACTATTCAGCCCTTTGTCTCAAGATGTAGGCAAATGAAAGACTGGAAAAGGCTAGAGTAAGATGAACTTGACAAGAGGCAATTTAAAGGATACAAACACGAGGGGGCATGAGGTAAAGAACAGTTACAGAAGCATGAGAATAAAATGACACCTTAAAAGCATTACACATATACTCACGCTCAGTAGCAAGATCCTCCTCTGCACCAAAAGATTTGCCAATGAAGCACAAATCCAATTAAGGCCAGCATAGATATCATGCATTATCTACCAGGCTTCAGAATAGCAAAATACCTTGGGTTCTCGAATATAAAAGAACTCAAAACTTACAAGTTCAGAAACTTTGGAGAGAGCAAAGCCTGTAGGTAGCCTGCGTTCCTAAAACTGAAATAGATTTCAAGTAATTGTGCTGGTAGGAAACACCCCATGAATTTATACGACAGGTCTGTTACCTGTCCCGAGGCTCTTCTAGCCCCATCGGTTTGGTATCACCAGAGCGAATTTCAGGTTTGTGTGGGCTAGTGGTAGACTGCTACAAACCTGGGCTCAGTGGAGAACTTGCTACTTCACTGACAGCCGGGGCTGATGTCTGCATTACAGCTGCTCAAAGTGAGGAACCCGGCGCAGAAAGGAACTTTGGGGAAAGCTGGTTTTGGTTGAGCAGACACTGGTTTCTGTAATTTGCTGTCAAAGGACTCAAATGCAGCTGGTTAACTTAGCTTTAAGGTTCCGCAACCAAAACAAGTCCAGTGCTCATGCAGGGTCAGGTAAACAAGCAGTTACCACAAGCAGAAGAGAAACCTTAATGTAATGACCTATGTCAATGCAAGTTACCCATGACTCTTGTTGTTTATTCCCCCCTCCTTCCCCCCCTCCTCTTTTTAAGAGAAGCTGCTGGACTTTACTAGACGTGGATCAGTTCTACTCTGAATTTCTGAGGACACATGACCCGTGAGCTAGGCACAAGCTATCCTACAAGGACTGCCATGCAATGTGCATGAGAAGTCAGCGTTACGCAGGGTGGCGAGCACTTCCTACCACAACACCTACAATCCGTGGCAATGGATGCGTGTTAGCATGTTACAAAGTAATATTCCACTATTAAAATGTAATTTTCCATAGGAAAAACGTTCCCTGTACCTAGGAGCAAATCTAGGAGTACGGAAGTGATCTAAACAGAGGCAAATAACTATCAAAAAAACCCAGAAAACTCAAATTGCAAACAAACTTAAAAAACCAGAAGTAAATCTTAATTCTGAACAGGAGACAAAGCCACCTACTGAAACAGGCTCTCAGGAAGAGTAAACCCCATGTTTAAAATATTACAAACATTACTATTCAGCTAATAAAATCAATCAAAACCAACCAACCAGCACATCCCACCCCCCAAAGAAAGAAAAACCAGCCAAACTTTATAAACAGGATACAAACAAATCTCCTCTTGCAATAAAGATACTGGATAAAAAGTTATGGAATATGTTGTGATACGCTTATAAGGAGGTTTTTCTTCCCCTCTCCCCCCAGTGCCTTCACTCCCACCAGCTCTCGCTTTGACCTTATTCTCAGTTTCTCCAGATGTGCTCTTTGCTTGAAGAGAGCTTTCATTTGTCCATATGGGATATGACACCCAGTAAGCAGGTGAGGAGAGAGGTCAAACTTCTTGCTTGTTATCTATTTCTCATTGCTAAGCCAGTTACAGATGCGATGTGAGTTCAAGAAGTTTCTATCTCAGAGGCCTCTTCTATGAAGTTAGCAACAGGACTAAGGAGCAAGAGTGGAAACAGTTTATACTCTCCATTTCCATCTTCTGAGAGGAGAGGTGGGTCACCCATTCCCAGAGCATCCAGACGCTCAGTTTGGCTTGCTGCAGCTGCTAGTGGCAAGACAGTTCCACTACCTGATGGAGGATGAAGAGCAGGTTTCTCCTCCAGGGAAGGCAGTAGAAGGTCTTTCGGGTCCTCTATCTTCCCTGCAGCTTCACCTGAAGGTAGCTCTTCAAATAATGAAAGCAGAGGATTGGCCCTGTACTGTATCAGCTGCATATCTGAGGGAAAACAAAGAGTTTAAACTCCAGGCTCTTGTGTCATGTAAGTGGCAAGGAAAGACAAGGAAAATTGGAGAGGCTGCTTCAAAATTTGGTTCACTAGAGGAAACCATGCAGCTGAGGTCTGACAGACTAAACCCACAGCTGCAAGAGTGGAGCTAAGGCTCCTGTGTCTGTTGAGTATCTGAAGTGAACTCCAAGCCTCCTACTGCATATGGCATGCAATGGCAGCACCAAAGTAGCAAAATGAGTGCATTTGTAGGGGCTGTAGCCCATGTAAGAGATACTTCCACAAGGATGTTTGCAGCTCTACTCTCTATTGTGGCACTGTGTCATTTACAAGAAAAGGAAATGGTAAACACCGACACGGGGCATAGGATGGGGCTTCTTAAGACTGAGGTGCAGCTTCATCAAGATCAACGAAACATCCTAGTGTTCACAAGAATTTTATGCCCAGACCAAAAAGGAGATACGTGACAATACTCGCTACAAAGACTTCATTTCAATACACAGTTTTGGAAGAGTTTGGAGCTGACACAGCTCTCAGCGTTCCTTCCTGCCCACCTTTGCTTCCTGCTGTTTCTGTCTCACTCGATCCCAGGTCTTCAGTGCTCTCTGCCAAGTTTGCAATCTGAACAAAATGGACAGAGTGAGAACACTGAAAACAACAAAAATAACAAAACCAAGAATCAAAGTCTCCACTGACCGGTTAACAAAACTAAAGGTGAAAGGAGGAGGGAAGAGAATTGGAACACTTGATCAATGAGCCCGTTGTTGACATGACAGCCAGCAAACAGGAGCTCAGGAGAGGGCATAGACAAGCATGAACTTAACTTACTAAAGCCAAACAAGTTTCTGACTAGCAAATATTTATTTTAACTTCCAAACCAGAAGCTTTATTATTGTCTGTCTTGAAGAAATAGCGCCGTTAAACATGATTTCATCAATATAATTAAATCTTGCAAGCACTGCTTGAACACAGCTGCGTTTTGCCTCAGTTGTAGTCTAAACTCTTATGACTGCGAAGTCCTAAGATTCAATATTATTATTAGACTAAATATTATTTTAGGACTACAAAATAAATGACACTTGCAAGGGTTTTGTTTTATTTCTTTTTTCTAACATGAGTCTATTCTAGGAACTGAACCAAGATAAGTAACTTGACACTGAACTTTTGTATGTCCTCTGAGGAAATTTCATATAGCCATGATCAGAATAAATACAGTATATTGCATTACATTTTTCATTTAGTACTTCTCATTCAGTCTTCAGGCAGACTGAAGACACAATCCCATCTGAACTATAACCCCAGATCTAGTTATGACTTGGCTAAAAGACACCATGGGAAACCCTGAGGCTAGGAAAAATAAGCCAAGAACCTGCTCTCAATACACTTTGATCAAAAAGAGATGATTTTCTAGCCTTCTAATTCTAAACAGAAGGTACAGAAGTAATAGATAAGAATAAAAATTCCTTAATATAGGCAGCTAATTCAACACCAGTTTGCTTCCCTCTTCCTTATGTTCCCAGGTATATTCAGAAAGCAAAGAACAGGTTACGCAAAGCAAAGTAGCAGTTTAAGTCAGCCCACTGACTGCATTAATACAGTTAGGAACATAACATTGGAAATTATCTTGAGAACCTGCTTAAATTCATATATGCCAACTGAATTAATATACGTAACTGAAAACATTAAGTCAGCAGGACAAGATAAAATTGTAGTTTCGTGCCATAGTTTCATGTAGTTTCAACCCTAATCCAGTCCCTATCCTCAAACTGCATCAGTGAAATTTTAGCTCTCAACATCATCTTAGCCCTCCCCATCATCGAAGCAAATCTTACTCTTACATTTTCCACACCAGGGGATGTTTCCAACAAGTTCATATCCAGGGCTGGCAGCTCAGGATTAAGTGTCTGAAAAAAAAAACAACCCCAAACCACACCATACGTCATATAATAAGGCCCTTAAAACAAACTTCAGACAGGTCCTGAAAGGAAAGCAGGATAAAGAGCACACCATCCGCTGAAGCACAAGGAAGGTAGCTCCCTCACAGGCTGACAGCAATATCCTTTTACCCTGTGGTGGTAAACTGAGGTCAGGACACCACGTTGCCCAGTGATTCCAGGTGTAGAGCTGAGTTTCATTCCATATTATGAATGCATAACCACATAATCAGGATGTGATGATAAGTGGCAAAGGCTTGAGAAGGAGAAGGGAGTCCAATTTTTTTCCATTTCCCCCCCTCCTTGAGTTCTGTGTAACAGATATACTGTATGAACTGAAAAAGGCTCTCAATGTTACCATGTACCACGTTAAAGACTCCTAGAATGCCTATGCTGCATTCTATTCGTAACTACTTGCTCTTCAGAATTCCCCCCCCNTATGAACTGAAAAAGGCTCTCAATGTTACCATGTACCACGTTAAAGACTCCTAGAATGCCTATGCTGCATTCTATTCGTAACTACTTGCTCTTCAGAACCCCCCCCCCCCCAGCCCATTACAACATGGAATAAACCAGTAAAAATTCATTATGCACCCTCATCAGTATTTTCCAGAAATCATAAAAAGTGAAGACACTCACATCACTGAAAGCTTCGGAACCGAAGTTATACTGCTTCCCAGATAACATCGCTTGAAGCTCTTCAAGGTTGGCATCAATGCAATTAAGAAAATCCTGAATTTCTTCTCTAAAAAGACAAAATTATATAGTGCCGTAAGAAACAGTTGCTAGGACCTTCTTGTGCACGACAGGCAGGTTGCTCACAGAATCACCAGGTTGGAAGGGACCTCTAAGATCATCAAGTCCAACCCATGCCCTACACCTCCACTAAACCATGTCATCAAGTCCTATATCCAGTCTCTTTTTTGTTCACATTCCAGAACAGCTCACTGCCAAATTAACAAAGCCACATTCCTTTATCACTTTTCACGGTTCAACTCTTTGAAGGACAGGTACAGGGAAGACTATCCGAACTGCAAGTACAATAACAGCTACCGTATCAAAAGGCAGTTCCTCCTTCCATGCCTACTTCTTCCTTCATTTTAATATCCTTTGAATGTTCGTGGATCCCAGACTATAGACCAACATCTGTTTAAAACAGGGACAACAATTAATAACAAAGAGCTGGAAACAATCTGGATCTGAAGGAACACTACCTATTTTCCTACACTGACACATCAGATTGTTGCTAAATTGCATGCATTTCCATGGACAGGGCATGATTCAAGGGACACAGAATGAGGTGGAAAGGGAGCTGCACGCACAGCACCAGTACTGAACTCTTTGCTTTGCTGCAAGTTACTTCCTGCACTGGAATACTGAACTACCAGCAGCAGACAGTTCCAAGGCATCACCAGACGCTGCAGTAGCAATGAGGTGAGACATTAGAAGGCCTTCAGGTCACAGCAAGCGCTGTGACACATCATCTCAGCACTTCCTACTGAAGTTAGCCACAGTAGGAAAGCTGTCAGGAGAAAGAACTGATGTTTGTTCCTTAGCCCAGCTCATCCTGCAGTCATACAAATGACAGCACTGATAAAGCTTAGGTGCTGTGCAGAGCTGGGAACTGCTTAAACATACTGCTCCATGTGAAACCACAGCCTGCATGATTTTGATCCCGAGGCGAATCTGATTTGGCAATGCACAAAGAAAATGAACCTTCGCAAAAATGAGGGGCAAAGAAAGTGAAACATCAGACTAGCACCAACAAATCCATATCCAGTTCTCAGAGACAAAGCAGCACACGGTGGTCTCCAGAAATCACTACTCTTGATCCACTGCTCGGCAGCACTTGGCAGTGCCAGTAATTGGCAATATGAGGGCTGGTGTGTGAAGCTTTGAGTGTGTCATTAATTTAACAGGAAATCAGAAAGTCCAATTCCCCTGAAGCAGAAGAAACGCTCAATCAGGTATATCCAGGAGTGTGGGCATCAGACATTCCAGGTGAGGCGAAGTATGCTCTGCCTACTAAAATTGAAATAAAAAAGGGGGGGCCTGCCCAGTTCAAATAAAACAGTACCCTTTAAGGATGCAAGATAGAAGGGGAATTAAAGAAATAATTGATAAATTTGTAAAATATGATTTATTAGTGGAATGTGAATCAGAATAACACCCCCATTTTACCAGTAAAGAAAACAGATGGGAAAAGCTATAGGCTAGTTCCAGATTTAAGGGCAATAACTAAAATAGTAGAGGACATCCACCCTGTAGTGGCTAATCCATACACTTCATTGACCAAACTAGACAAGGGTTAACGGGTTCAAACTTAGGAGGTTTAGACTGGATCTAAGGGAGAAATTCTTTGCTGTGAGGGTGCTGAGGCACTGGAATGGGTTGGCCAGGGAGGTTGTGAGTGCTCCATCCCTGGCAGTGTTCAAGGCCAGGTTGGATGTAGCCTTGGGTGCCATGGTTTAGTGTGAGGTGTCCCTGCTTATGGCAGGGGGGTTGGAACTGGATGATCTTAAGGTCCTTTCCAACCCTAACGATTCTATGATCAGGGTTTAAAGGACGCTTTCTTTTGCTTACCATTAGCCAAAGAAAGCCAAAATTATTTGCTTTCAAATGGGAAAATCCTGATAGAGGAAGGAGAAGCTCAATTAACCTGGACAGCATTACCCCAGGGGTTTAAAAACAGTCCAACAACTTTTGGAAATCAGTTAGCACTGGAACTAGAATTACGGAAGCCACCCACTCAGCCTGGGACTCTGTTACAGTGTGTGGATGACCTATTAACTGCTACTGAAAGGAAGGAAGAATGTGTCCACTGAATGGGACTGAATGGTTATCGGGTATCCAAACAAAAGGCCCACTAATCCAAACCTGAGTTTCCTACCTAGGACATGAAATAACAGGAGGAGAGAGAGAACTTGGAGCTGCTAGAAAACAAGCCATTTGTCAGACTCCATGACTGTTGACAGTCAAGGAGCTCCAGACATTCCTGGGAACGACTGAATGGTGCAGACTATGGATCCATGGTTATGGTGTTCTGTATCCTTTTTGCAGGAACAATCGACAGAACCACTACCACATGACTGCTTGGTCACTACAGAGACTGTATATTCGAGATGACCAGACTTGAAAGAAAAACCTCTGGAAGATGCCGATTCTTGGTCTACTGATGGTAGCAGCTTCATGAAAAATGGTGAGTGAAAGGCAGGTAACAGAAGCTAAACCTTTACCTGTGAACACCTCTGCACAGACAGCAGAAATAACAGCGTTAATGAGAGCCCTGGAATTGACTAAAGACAAAAGCATAAATATTTGGACTGATTCTAAATACACATTTGGTGTGGTCCATGCACATGGTGCTACCAAGAAAGAACAAGGACTTTTGAACACACAATGGAAACAGAGTAAAGATGCTACAGAAATTCTACAGCTACTGGAAGCTGTTCAGCTCCCTGAAGAAGTAGCTCTGATGTATTGAGGAGGGCATCAACAAGGTGACTTTAATCATGAAATTGGAAATAATTCGTCCCATTTTGAATCCAAATGAGCAGCTGAACAATCTCAAATCATGTCTTTAATCCCTGATGGCAAACTAACAATTGAGAAATCTACACCTAGGTATTCAAAACAGCACAGAAAATTGTTTGAAGATCTAAAAGGACAGGAAAACAAAGAGGGCTGGATTCAGATACCTGATGGGCGAATTGTAATCCCCTATAACCAACTCTGGAAGTTAGTTCAGGAGGAACATAATGAACCTCATTGGGGTAGCAACTCTTTGTATAAATATTTAAACAAACAGATTGTAGGAAGGAATCTATACACCATAGTACAATCAGTGAAAGAACAATGTCAGCTCTGTCTTAAGAATAATCCTAAAACTGAAAATAGGAATCAAATTGGGACAATTGGGAGAGGAAGTTATCCGGGAGGGCAGTGGCAAAGAGATTTTTCTGAATCACCAAGAAAAGGGGGTTATTGATATTTGTTGGTGTTAATGGATACTTTTTCAGGCTGGCCAGAAGCATTCCCTTGTAGGATAAATAATGCAAGCCAAGTGATTAAAACATTATGAAGCAAGATAATACCTCATTTTGGAGTACCATCAGCAATTTCTTCCAACTGAGGCTCGCACTTTAGTGCAAAACTGTTACAAGAATTTAGCAAAACAATTAGAAATCGGTTGGCGGCTGAATGTTCCACACAGGCCTCAGGCCAGGGGGCAAGTAGAAAAGATGAGCCTTCTGATTAAACAGATTAGTAAAATATGTCAGGAAACGAGCTGATATTGGTACCAAGCTTCACCACTGGCTCTAGTGAGAATTCAAACTAAACCTCAGTCGAAAGGTTAGTCCATTTGAAATTTTATATGGAAGACCGTATCAGTCCCAGTTTAAAGGAGAAGGTCTTCAGGAAGTGGGGGAAGGCTATCTCCGACACTTTCTGATCAATCTGGGAAAACAGCTGGAGGAGATAAATAACAGAATATTAGGGACAAGAGCAAGAGGTCTGGATTATCCAATTCACCCTTTCAGATCTGGAAACTGGATTTATGTAAAGAATTTTTCAGGAGATCCTCTATAGAGGAAATGGAGCAGACCGTACCAGATATTAGAGACCACCTTTACAGCAGTGAAGATAAAGGAACAACTTGCTTGGGTACATTATTCAAGAATCAAGAAAGCACCAGAACCGGAGAAGACACAGCGGATTGAACCGTTAGGACCCTTCCTTCCATCAGTCATAATTTGGATTTATATGATAACTGGCGTACAAGCTTGGAACCAAAACTTACACCTGAAATTAATGCAGAATGTTACTAAGGTTTTAATTACAGTGTGTTGGGTGTGCACAGTGACAGGCTGATACAGAAGTCAGGCATACTCATTATCAGAGACATGACAGATGAATTTGCCCTGCTTTTAGTGTGCAATGCTAACACTTGTCTTTTTAAAGACCTACCAACAAAGGAGAACACAGTTCAACAACATTTAAAGACCTAAATCACAATGTCCTGCTAAACACATCCCCTGGAACTTTGACAAGGTCCCACAAGATGGTAACAGCATAACAGTTTCCAGAAACAAGTTAATACCTGTCCAGCAAAGGATCGTTTTGGTTTCCAGAGTCACTCTCATTCAAGATGGAGTCAATCACTGACACGGGATCTTCTGGAGTATTAGGTTGTGCAGTATGGAGTTCCACAGCAACACTTCCTATTTCACCAAGTTTGTTGACATCATTTATATGAACTGGTGGGATAGACTCTGCACAATTTAACACATTTGGCTGTGATACTTGACAAACAGGTAAGCCAGGATCCACAGGGGCCTGGGGCTCTCTAAAATATGACCCAAAGAGAAACAACACACAGGAGAAATCATCAACTGCATCTCGGTTTGTTTATTACTAACTTAGATACATTTTCTGATTGTTTATTTGTAATCGATATATGCATTCATGTCCCTATTCAATCAAAAAGTTAGCATGTGCTTATTTGTTGAATAGACAGAAAAGCATCAGAACATTAAATTTCAAGTGCAATCAGCCTGACAGCCTTTCAGGTACTCCTGAAGAGACACAAGCTCCTAAAAATCTTTGCTCACCATGACTAATGCTACACGTTGTAAAAACCAACAGGCCTGCCATCACACATGGAGTAAAAATTCAGAGAAGCTGTTTCCCAGAATTCGTATGGATCACTTACACAAACACAACTACCTAGTAACAACCTAGGTATAAATACCTCCACATCCTTTAAACATACCTGGCTCTGCCACTTGTGTGTGCCACAGCAGGGAGACCACTGGTGGCATTTTCCACAGTATCAGTGATATCTCGAATGATAAGACCTGTTCCATTTCCATCCTCGTCATCTGCATTATGTTCAGAAAAAGTCATCTGCAGGATACAGGAGAGAATGAGTAGAATGAGTAAAACAATAAGGTCTTTAAGGTCTTTTTTTTTTCTTTCTTTCTTTCTTTTTGCACCTTCTCTGTCCTGCTCAGAGTTCATCTTTTACTAGTTGTATTGACCTCCATGATAGCAATGCTTTAAAGCTGCCCATTTCAAAATGGAGTGCATCTGATTGTAAGACTAGGGTATTAAGAGTTACAAGGAAGACTTTGAGACCACTGCGTATCATCCTGTCCAACCCATCTACTCTTCCCCTGCGAAAACTTACTGCTTGGCCACTTTCAACAGGTATGCGAACATACTGACGACTGTATTTGGAAGGTGAAGCACTTGCAGCATCCGTTAGAGACCTGAGACAAAACATGGCTTTAGTACACAGTCCCACAGTAAAAAGCTGTAGCAATACATGCAGTAATGGCAGGAACAATCATTTTTCCGCTTCTAAGATAACTGGCCTTTAGAAATGTTTTTTATCAAGTGTACTGCAGACAGGCTGCACTCTACACAAACTTTTTGTTCCATTTTGAAGGAGTACTATTTTTCGTTATTCTGCCCTTCAGAATTGCTCTTCCCAGCAATTTTTTTAGGGATAAAGAAGTAAAATCTTAATTTGATGCTTTATGCAAGTTTGAATATACAAGTGATAAAAATATTCCCCATACACTTTAAGTATCTTGCTTTTAGAAGCTGATGTATCCCTATAATTCATTATTTGAAACTGATTTTTGAACTATCCAGTAATTACCTTTTTCTTTTGACCCCAACAATATAATTTCCTCGCATCAAACTTAGTATAAATTGAAGAATCTAAAAAGGAAAAACATACAAACAAAAACCAAGCAGTCAGCACAGCAATCCTAATGGTAACTTAATGATTCAGATTTTACTACAAAATTATGCAGTTATAATTGAAATTAGTAGATAAATTACAAATCCATTTCTGTTTGTGTCTTAAAAACCAAAATGACAGTTACCGATGGCACCGAAAAAATACCCCACTTGGACAGTTTTTGGCTTTTTTTTTTTTCCTAAATGTAATGTAACACCATAAATCACTAGAGGATTCCAGACCAGAAAGAGCTGAGGGATAAACCAGAGAAAATCTGTTCCAGTGCAGAAGCTCCTATGCTTTCTGGGATCCAAGCTGACTTCTTGAATGGTCTTGGTCCAAGATCTTTCACAGACTTCATTCCATGTGCCTGCAACCTCTTGTTTTAGGTTCCTGTTACCAGGCGCTGCCTCCAGCCTCAAGTTTACCCCAGGTCAGCTTGATTTACTGATTTCTCTCCAAATGAGAATCACTGAGATTTCAAACACAAGCAAATCCTTTTTCCTACAACTTTTCCTTAATGTTTTGCTCATGGTTCTTTGCTGTGCTACTTCTGGGACACTCAGGAACTGTGAACATTTTCTTTATGCTGTATTAATATAGCCTGTTCAGCTCTGTGTCATTTGTCATTCTACATAAGCAAAGAATGCCATGAAGTATCACAGAGGCAGGAATAAGGATGGTAGCACTGAAGATGCTGCAATGGTACCTTAGACAGCAGCTTCTGTTGTTGACTGTGCTTCTGCCTTAGAACTGCCACTTCTTTCCACAGGGCCTTATTTTCTCTGCAATGCAGAATAAATCAGAAGACAGAGGATGAACAGAGTTTACTTTATATGCTCTAGTTTTACAGCTTTCAAACTTTCACAGTACCTTGCAGGACCAATGGCAACATTCCTTCCATGGATAACTAACAATCAGTTTATCCAATCCACTAGTACAAACTCTGTGTTAAGTTGGCTCAATTTTCCATCAGGCAGAACCAAACTCTCACTAGTAAGGACATTCTTAATCTCTTCTGCTCCATCAATAATCCTGATCTGCAGTATTCCTTCAAAGCCTTAAAACCTTAGAATAAAACTCAAGTGTCTGAAAACAGGCTGAGTGTAACAGAGACCATCTGAGAACAGTTTCAAAGTTAGCCTTTAATGGGTTTTGGTTGGTTGGTTGGTTGGTTGTTTTCAAGGAACAGAGGGAGTGAAGGTATCTCCTGAACTTTAGTTGACACCTGCTTGCATACCAATGACCTGAACGGATTACCAGTGCCTATACAAAAACAATCTGATGAGGACATGCAAAGTCCACTTCCAGTTAGAAAAAAAAAACAAAGGCTAATTCTCCCTCGCCTCATTTAATCCTGGGTTTTTTTTGTTTTGAAAAGGAAGTACTTTGATCGTCCTAGGAAACTACTACAGGTGATGGCAACCAAAATGAGATCTCAAAACAGTCAAAAAATTCCCAGGCTTCATCTCTGGTCTGCAACTGAATTATAAAATGAAACAAGGTACAGAATGTTGTGTGGGATGGAATGGGGAATGTGAGAAAAAATACAGCTTCCCCCGTTTCCAGTTCAAATGAACCCCACATTTTGAGTCAAGCTCCATTAGACCTAAGCAACACTCAACACATAAGTGCCTCTGAAACAGACGCGTCTACCTCTTCATGTTGGCCAGTCTGACATCCATGTTGTTCTGCTGCTCTCTCATTTCCTGGACTTCAGCGAGTACTTTGTGCAAATCCTCTGCACACACCTTGAGATCCTCAGTTCTTACTGCAGATACCTAAAACAGGACCAGGTTACACCTTTACTACAAACAGAGCTTTGCATACTCCCTTCTACAGGAACAGTGTAGTTAGTCTGTAAACTCCATTAAAAGATTAGGCACCACTTAATTCTTATGCATCACAAACCACAACAATTGCTATAGGTGACAGTCATTAGGACAGTCTACACTGTATGCAAAAAAAAAAGTTGCCAATGAAAACATAAGATTAGCACTTTGTACGTGTAGACAGAGGGTTCACCATTGTCATTCATGATAAAAACCTACCACTGACTGAAAATAGCCTTCCCTAGGGTGTTTGCTCTGACGGGTCTGGTGACAGATACCCTCTAGTGTCAAAGAGTAAGACCCCAGGTAAAACCAAAACATAATTCATAGTGGAGTAAGAACAAGACAATCATATTCCTTTTAGGTGCAGGTAACTATGCCAGCACAGGAGTAACACATTTCAGTGAAGTTCCTGGTAGGAGGGAAAGGTGTCTAAACAGAGACATCTTACTCAACGTGAAAATTCATCCCACGCTACCTGAATTGCAGATTCCCATTGGTGTTTGCTCTACTACCCCTCTGCTCATGACAGTCCAAAATTTTGGAGGCTTGTCTCAAGAAAGTCAGATTCTGCTCTTCTGCCCACAGCAGAATTCATGAATGCCACCTCTTTAAACAATGGCAGAAGAGCCATCAGAAAGCAAAAAGCTCACTCTCCTCCCCACACTTCCATACTCTAACTTTTCCAGTTCTTTCAGCACTGGCGCTGCTGGCGAATACACAACTCAGGATTTTGGAAAAGCCAGCTCTGGTGCTTCGCACATCTGAATGACATGTCCAGGGTTTGTGGGCGTTTTAAAAATCATTTAGCTAAATGCTGACTCTAACTGAACCAAATGGAGTTGCACCAGATAACCACCAGATGTCCCTTCTTGCCTACAACACACTATGATACTTCTTACTCTTCTATTGAATTCCAAGAGGGGGACGCGTGTGTGAAAGCATCTGGGATTGGCCTGCTGAGGTGGCTCGATGACTTCCATGCAGGTTGGCTCACAGACCCCTTTTTTTTATCCAAAGGAGAACTGGATAGTCAGAAATGGATCTACAGTGTTATAAAATACCCCATCACTTCATGATGAAACAGAATACAATTGCTATGTAGTTATCACTCCACAGAAATAGCCAACTACATTCTTAACATAATCCTTGTAACTGAGCGGCCTGACAGTCCTCTCCATCTGCCTTTTTAGATGCTTCACTATTCTTGTGGGTAATACTAAGGTACATTGAGCTGTATCCTCAATGAAATTCATGGCTGATTTCTCTTCAGCATACCACCTCTCCATGGGGAACACACTCAAAAGATGGAGACAGGTAGAAATTTCAAATGCAGTCAGCCTGTTCCCATAAAACAATCAAACTAAAACATTCTGCCCAAGTGTAGGGAACTGTTCTCTTCAGAGTCCTGACATAGATATAAGGGTGTCAAGACTGAAGCATTTCAGCAGACCTGACAGTAAAAGGGAGTAAGCAGAGGAAGTCCTGCATTCAAACTTGCATTCCTGTTAGAAGCTTCAAGTCCAGTTTACAGCAAGTACTGAAATATGGCTCCATTCCAGACAGTAAAAGAACATGAAAATTAATGGATGTTTTGCAGAAAATCACTAACATTTCCTGTTCAACAAAGAGTATGTTTCACCAACCTATTCAGAAGTTTCATATGAATGTCCTTGGCACTAACTGAGCTTTTGTCTTTCCATCTAGAATACTCCACCCACTGCAACACACCTAGGATACATGGTGCCATACAGAACATCATCAGCTGAAAGCCTCAACATACCAGCAAGAGACGTGTGCAAGCCAAGACAAGTTAGCAATTACAGCATCTGGGGAAAGCACAGGCCTGAGTCAGAGAAGCAACTGTACAACTAAATTTAATCCACTGTGATTCTGGGCAGAGACAGCACAGTGGAGAATCAATCAAAACACAATTGTGACTCTCAAGCCTATCCTCTGCTTTTATTAACTTGGGCAATGTAGCTACCATATTATGACATTCAAAAGAAAAGATTCTGCAGCTCAAATGTCAATGTGATGTATCATGATACCCTCTTCCTCTGGCAGGGAGGATATTATGTGCTCTAAAGTGCCAACAGAGGATAAATATCTGTGCTGGAACAGGTCAGACAAGGCCTGAATGTACAAGATAAAACTGGAAAATACTAATAAAGGTGTAGCTTAGTGGCAACATAGCTTTGGAGAAATAATGTAATTCATGCAAAGTCACCCAAATGACTTGATTACTGATGCCCTTGCTAATTTTCAATATGAAGACCCAAATAGGGTTGTATTTTCTTTTGCTTCTTTCACTTTGTGACTCTTTCCAGCTCTATGATGGCAGAATTGAAGACCATGCTAAGCTGTAAGTGGGTATACGAATTCTCTGTGAAAAAGGGGTTCTAGCATGACAGCTATGAAGCTGTGGCACTACTCCAGAGCACTGCCAAACAGCAGGGTGTGTTTTGTCTAAATGCTGGCATAAGGAGGCCAAGCCAAGCCTGGCATTCAGGAGGGAGTTACAAAGTCTTGCATCATGATGCACAACCTTGGCTCCCACGGAATTTGTTTGCTCTAAAGTATTTGAAGCCCCCAGACATGCTCTTTAACAGCTACTTTTCATAGCAAAGTGAAGTAAATACATGCTTAGATTGTACCTTGCGCTTGATGTTTTCCAGTAAATGTGCCTTCCCTTGCTTGAAGAAAGGGTGCTGGAACTCAATGACTGAACTCTTCTCTGCTGTAATCATACCATTCTCCAAGGCAATCACCTTCCTGAAACCATCTGTGGATATAGATCAAAGTCATTTCTTTCAGTGCAAAGCTGACTGTAACAGCATACAGCTAAAAAAACCCCCAAGGCTACTGAAACACCTGAAGCACTACAGTCAGTGGGAGCAGACACTACGGAAACCAGCCAAAATAGCTTCTCTTTAGTGCTCAGTGATTTGACTGCTCCAGTCTTCACAGCTAGAGAACATGTCCACAATACCATCAAATGACTTCACAGGTCGTATAAACAGCATGCATGGCAGAGGCCAGCTAGTGTCTGCAGCAAGACAGGGATGTCCCAGTAACCACAGAAGTGAGATACAAACCAGAGTTATAAGGACATCTTGAATAAAATCTTGCCCCAGTGGGAGCAGTGGAACAGTGCACCTTCCTTTTCATGCCTATAATCCCAAACAACTACAAATCAAAACAAATGCTGGCATGTACCACCAGGGTCTACAGAATAAAGTAAGGAGGAAAAATCAGTTCTCAGCCTATGCAACACATGCACACAGAGCACTTTCTCTATACCAGACTGCCTGCATGAAATAAGACATTGTCAGCTATATTCCCATCACTGCAACCCTGTTTTGAGTACCACAGGGTAGACACAAAATACAGTTGACAGACTAATTTCTATCTCTTCTTGTTCAAGATTTTAACATAGTTAATATATTTCTGTTTCACTGTGCTGTAACAACACTATAATAAGAAAACTTTACTTGAAGCTAAAATAGCTCCAGCAGGAAAAGGAGGCTGCCATCACACTGCATGTATTCACAGGAATGTTTGCATTTTAGCATTTGCCCTTACTGCAAGGCAACTGACAACTGCTTGTTTGCATTATCCTTTGACACCTAAATGATAAAGACTTAACACTTAATACAAACAGCAACATCCACCTTGTGTCAAAAGGCTAAAGGTAAGCTTTCTCATGTCAGCCAAAATCTAAACAGGCATCAGTGAGAGAGACCATGCAAACCTACTGGGCAAGGACAGAGAGTTCCTACCCCTTCTTCCACACGGAATATCTAAGCAAGATGGCCATCTTCTATGCAGTTTGTACCTTCACTCAGCCCATAAGCTATTTGCTGCAAAACAATTATTTCTCCTGTGTAGCAGCCCTGTACATTGTACCGCATCTTTGAATCACCTCCTCCCTCCAGCTCTTTGCCTGTACAAGTTGCACACGTGTAATGGGATGCTACATGATGCTCAGATGTGCAGCACAGAGAACATAATGAGAAACTCAGCCCAGCTTGATCCATCAGCGTCAGTAATACTGTTTCAACACAGCCATGCAGGCAACGGCATGATCTAAGCAATTATTTTTTTTTATATACATATACTAGATACATGGGTGTAGATATGGTCTCTGTTCCTCTAGGTACCATTAACACTACCACTGGAGCCCAGAAAACTATCCAAGCTTTAGGTACCACCACATTAAACAGTATTTTTTACAGTCACTGCTCAAAACACAGAAAGCAAAAACTAAGCCAGGCTCTATTGTTCTTTTCTTCTGCAAAGCAAACTTAAGACCAGAATTCAGGTTTTCAGGGACCTGCCAAGTCAGTTGTTTTGTTTAAAGGATTTCAAATCAATACCACGTAGCAATGAACTTAACAGAAAGGAAACATAAGAACAGCTGATGCTTACACATGTTAAGTTGCCGTATAAAGCTGGAGATATTGTTGTGTTTGAAGTACTTGGGAAGTAGCTCCTTGGCAAACCTCTGCTCATCCAGAATGCAGAAATTCTCACCGTTCTAGGAAACAAGCAGAAGTAACGGAGAACAGGCACAATTTTTCTAAGGTGTCAAGACTATAAATCAACATGGACAGCAGGGCAAGGCAAACCAGTCTGTGTGCGCACTTCTGAGCACTTGGGACTGTACCAAAAAGTTTGGATCCACAAAGACAGTTACACGGAATATTTCTACTGAATGGGGCATTTTTTAAAACCTGAAGTTTTAAAGGCCCTGAAGTTTTGTTTTAGGCTACAGGAAAATTCTTCTGAAACCCCTGTGTATCTGTCACTCCCTTTGCCCACAGGAGACATAACTATTGCTCCAGCACAATGGAAGTCATGCCACTAGAGAGAGGGCTTTTATCTCCTCGGTCAGTTTGCCCAGACCTTGACAAGATAATTCCATTGTAAGGACTATGTCACCACTGAAAATAACCAAGGAGCGTTGCTGAGCTACAGAAAGCTCAGACCACACAGCCTAGCTGGGAGGAAGTGTAACTACGACACAGGCAGCTTCGGATTCTGCCTATTCTCAAACTCCCTGAAACCCGGCAGGTCTTTTGTGGCAGTTTTATGAAAAAGAGCAAAAATGGTTATTTTCTTCTTTGCCTTTGGAATGGCTGAATCTCTGGGGAAAAACAAGTGGAGAAATTCCAAGGGATGTAAAAGTGACAGGAGACAGAAATAACGCCATGCCCGTGCCAGAGCTCAGCCGTGCAGCGCCCGAAGGCGCTCAGGCCAAGGCGGCCCAACCTTCCTATGGCAGGATGGGAAAATTACAAGTTAATTACTTCTTCAAGCGCGTTTTCCACGGAACGTCACCGCTCGGCGCTGGAGCCGGGCCATTTGGGATGCTTGCACCGGGACCCGTTCCCCCCGTGCCGTCTGCACAGGCAGAGCCCGCCCCTCGGCCGCGGGGTCGCGCCCAGCCCCGCAACCTTCGCACCCGCCGGTTCCGCCTGCCACAATGGGCCTGCCTCCCCACCGCTGAAGCGTCAGTCCACGCCGGCAGGCCCCGCTGCTGCCCGGGGCCGGCAGAAGGACTCCCGACCCGCCACCTTCCCAGAGGCCTGGTGCCCTCCCCAGCCACCGCTCATGCCCCTCCCGGCCCCGCCTCCTGGCCGGTCTCACTCCCCGCGGCGGAGCCGCCGCTGCCGCTGCCGCCGCCGCCGCCCCGCCCGCAGAGCCGACCCAGCACTTCCACCCCAACCGCTCCGGGACACCCAGCAGCCTCCCCGGGGTGTTTTCCCGGTCCCGGCCCTAGCTCGCCACCCGCTTCGTGCCGCCCCGGCCCCTCCGCTCCCCCCCTTCCTTCTCCGCCTCGCGGATGGCGGTGGCGGTGCCCGGCCGGGCCAGGGCCTCGTGGGCCGCTCTCACCCTGCTCCAACCGATGACGTCGTCGCTTTGCGGGTCGTCCACCAGCGCCCAGAGCTTGGCCAGGAAACCGGGCACCGGAGCAAAGCCGGGCCCCGGGGCAGCGCCGGGGCCGCCGGGCAGCGCCAGCCCTTCCCGCATCCTCAGGCAGGGCCGCGCAGTCGTTCAACGGGCCGGGGAGGGCGGAGCGGCCAACGGCTGCCGTGACACCACGAGAGGCGTTGCCCGCGGCCCACCGAGCTCGCTCATTGGTGATCCCCTGCAAGCTCCTCCCCCTCTCTCAGCACCGCCCTGCGCCTGGGAGCGTGACTCTTGTTTTGCTCCCAAGGGGACCGAGGCGAGGGCACGTGACTTCGCGGGCTCCTTTAAAGGGCCCTACCGCGCCCGGAGCGTCCCTGGGGAGGGCTCGCCGGTGGGGCCGTGTTGTGTCCCGGC
The DNA here is from genome assembly GCA_002631895.1 of Agapornis roseicollis. NCBI lineage: Eukaryota > Metazoa > Chordata > Aves > Psittaciformes > Psittacidae > Agapornis > Agapornis roseicollis. The sequence goes on from NDXB01017201.1 coordinate 27,548, forward strand.
CTGGCCCGTCCCGTCCCGCTCCTCCCTTCCCCTCCCGGCAGGTATGTGCAGCCGCCCTGCTCCGCGTCCTCAGGGCTCGGCTCACCGGGGGGCTGAGTTTGCCCCTCCGCGGCCGGGGTAGACTGAGGGACAGCGGTGCTGGGTGGGACAGGCAGGGCCGCGCTGTGGTGGGATGCATACTGCAGTCCGGACTCCGTGTGCGCCGGTGGAGCGCGGCGGGGCCAGCGGCAGGTGCATAGCGGGGTGGCCCGGTCCGTGCGGGGGACGGGTGGGTCCCGGGTGGAGGCGCGGCAGCGCTTGCTGCCGGTACGGACTTTGTACGCTCTGGCGTCGGTGCAGTCTCACTCCGCGAGGTGCTGCCGTCGGGGCTGAAGCCGCCAGCAGGTCCCTTGTCCGCCCGTGCAGCGCGTAAGGAACAAGCTCCTTCCCGCCCAGGGAAGAAGCTGGCGTTCAGGCTCTCTGCCTTGGTCAGTGGAGGTTGGTTGGCTACTGCGTAAACTGAAGTCTAACTTTCTGTTAACGTGTGGTTTCTGTGCTATTGGACAGTTGGCAAGGAGAAGTCTTGGGAGTAAGGGTTCTGTTATAAAGGTTCAGGGTTGAATGTGATTTAAAGTTTGGTTTGCGTGTTCCCTTTTTCCTTAAGGCATATATTTCACTTTTTTTGGTTTTGGTTAAAAAGAAAAATTAAGATTGTTGGTTTCCTTTATCTTGTACTAGTGGAGTGACTGAATGGTGATTGGTTACTGTAGAGAGAGTGTGAGAACAGAGTCACTGTAGCCTGCTGAACCTTCACTGGGTGATGATTCAGTGATGCTGCTTTGCTGTTTCCTAAAATTGCCCCGGAGGTACATGGGCAGCGTCCTGATCAAACAAAAAGCCTGCAGCCCACGCAGACTATTTGTAAAGCCTCAATAAAGCTGCCCCAGAGACCTCATCTTTCACTTTTTCCAGTGCCAGCGCACATTTGCAAGTCGTTTAGTTTCCTGTGACTTCTGGTCAGGTGTGTTTTCTGTTATGTATCCCGATGCTGATGCGTGCAGCTTTGTTGTAATAGGGACTCTGACATGTAGGAAACTGGGCTGATACAGGGGGATTTGTCTTAGCAGGCAGCTTTTGCAACCAGCTCTACAGTTGGTTTACAATCTCAGCTTTGCCCTTTCCTAGGATTTCATGTTGCTTGCAGATATCACTCATGTAAGAGGACATAAAGATTAGCCTGCACTGACTCCCTGAGCTCAGCGGCTCCCTTGAGGATGGCCACCCCATGCACTGAGTATGCTTTCTCTGGAAAACTGCTCCTGTGTACTTTGGCCTTCGGTGACAAGAAGGCTACTTCTTTGTCAGAGTCATCCCCTGGCCCTTCCCTCCAGGGTGTGTGCTGACAGGATGGGAGGCTTCAGGCTGGTGCTGCCAGCTCTGTCTTTCCTTGTTGCTGTCACCACTGCCCTTTGCTAGTATGGTGAGACAGCACAGGCAAAGCTTTCTAAATGCCTTGCTTTGAAACCTCTTTACTGATGCAGTGAGTCGGTCAATGCAGGTACCTCACCTCCCCATGGGCAGGAGCTGTTTCTGGAGCACCAGGAGTAGGGACTGAGATTGGTGAGGTTAGTGCCATCACCCCTGCTCTGCTCGGGCTGTGGGGAAAGGGCTGTTCCATGCCCAAGTACCTTCAGGTGTGTGACCAGGACCTGAACGGCTTGCTGGGGGAGCTGCTGGGGCAGAAACATGGATTAAACCCATCTTGGATTTAGAGAGATCCCTACAGCCCCCTTCTGGGAAGAGAGGTTTCTTTTTTCAAACCGAGAGTTGCTTTCTCTCAATTTATCAGTTTAATAAGTGTTTGAAATCAGTTTTATTGGATTATCATTAGTTTCTGGGGGTATTACGGCATGTTTGGAACTCTGAAATAAAGGTTTGGAAGGCATCTACTCCTTTGCCATGTACTGGGGTTGAATCCTGTGAATTGTTTATTGGATGTGGGAAGAAATTTCACAGCTTCTCTGGGAAAGCTGCTCTAGTGTGATGTCATGCTAGCTGGAAGGTTACAGAATATCCAGCTTTGCTGCAAATAAACCTCATATTTTTATGTTGCTTTGACCAAAGATGGGGGAGAATAAATATTGATAATCCCATCAGAAAAAAACCGGTTTGATTTGGTGTTATGTCCCCATCTGCCTCGTCTGAAAATTAAGGACAACTGATTCCTTTAAGCCTTCTTGCAAGGTCACATTTTTCCAATTCTTGTGCTTTCTGCTTCTCTCTGCTGAATGTTTTCCAAGTTGCTGTTGTGTCTCAAGAGCTGGATGTCTGGTTTAGACGGCAGTTTCATTATCAGTTACATCCAGCTTTGTTAATTCTATCATTGGATGAGATTTCTTGTGGGTTTACTTTGTCATCCATCTTAACCCTAAGCTATTTTCTTATCTTTTGGTGTAATTCTGCTGCTCAGTGTTGCATCAGCTTGTCCTTCGTACATGTAGTTCTTTACTCTTACATTCACAGAGATGTATTTTGACTATTTCAGACAGTTTCTACAACTTGCCCTGGTTCTTTCTCTTCAGAGTATTCCTGGTGCTTCTTCACACCAAGCTTGGTGTTGATCAGAAGTTTTACGAGTAAGTCCTTACTTTGTGATCTAAATCATAGGGAAAATATATAATGGAACTAGACTAAGCAAAGAGCCTTGGGCAGCCCACTGTGAGGATGCACTCTCTGAATTACAGAGAATCACTCATTAAGAGCAGTCTTTAAAGAAATTACCATTTAAAATTACTTCATAGTGACTAACTCGTATGTTCTCAAGTGGCTTAGTGGAATAGATATTGGCAGCAGTTTAAATTACAAAGATACTTGTTTAGAATTGTTTCCTTTTTTATGTGGTCCTGTAAGACGATTTGGGGCATCAGAGGCACTTGAAATTCCAGTGTGTATGCCACTTTCTGCTCAGGACACTGCTCCCCTAAGATGACAGTTACACAGTGTATGGCATTTACAGGTGCTAACATAGCTCTTGCCATGCATCTGCTCACCTTGTCTCCTGCTGTGTGAATGCTTACTGAATAAGTATTCTGTTAACACTATAGAACAAAGCATTTGGAAGCAAGCTACAGACAAAGGTTAATCTGTTATGAGAAGCAATGTTTTGTACTGGGGACTGATCAGCATGGCATATTCTAAATCCACCTTGAATAATGATCCCAAAAGGATTTCTGCTGGACTTTTTCATCCCCTTGCAAAGCGTCTGATACCTTCAAACCATGTCATTATATTCCACTACCTTTGTTTTTCTTTTTTCCCAAATAGGTGTAACCTCTAAAAGCACCTTCACTTCAGGCTATGATGGGATTGTTTTGGTTGTTGCTGCTTTACATCCACATGCTGTCACCTGCATTTGCTGGAGGTGTCACCAGAGTCTATTACCTGGGGATCCACGAGGTGGACTGGAACTATGCTCCAACAGGGAAGAATGTACTTGCTAACCAAAGCATCTCACAGAACCCGTATGTTTGCATCTATATATGAATGTAGTCTGGTACTGACTTGAAATAGTAATTCTATGAGTAATTTCAGGGAAGTGTTCTGAGGCATCTAAGCAAGCAAAAAAATTATCTGATGTCTGATCTTTATGAGCTTAATGGTTAACTTATATTATCATAGTGCTGGGACACATAGGAACATAGAAACTGTCTTAATGGGAAAATGAATGATCAGTTTAATGGAACATCCTCTGCCTGTACACCAGCGGGGAGTACAAGCACTCTATAACAGAACCCATTGTGCAGTAATCTGCCCTGGGGGTTTCGTTTTTCTTAATTCCAGCTGGTGATCGGCTTCTATATCCTGAGGCATGGTGACTTTTTGCCTTCATGTAAATGATTTCACAGAACTGGTTTGTTTTGGTTTGAGTGGAATTTCAAGCATTAGACTTAATGGACCTTCCTGCATGTAGTTTTAGAGGTTGTTTGAAAAATGCTTTCGGTTTTGTTGTGGAAGTAAATCTGGAAACTGCAATAATTGCTATGAGTCACTACAGAAACAGGCTTTAGTTTCTGTTTTCAACACATTAAACTTTTGTTGTTGTGTTTTGTGTTTTTCATAGTTTTCCACATCTTTTTAAAGGCATTTGTGCTTCCCTCCATCCCATTTTCTATGGCGAATAGCCTGTATTTCTTGAGCTGCTCTGTCATTTACCCCCACCTCCCATAATAAATAACACTGAAGTTCATACATTCATAAACAGCACAGCAGGAATGGGAGGAGTTCACAGAAAAATGTCAAGGTCTGTTAGTTTAGTGTGGAAAAGTCTTTCTGGAGACACTGAATGGACTTAAAATAGTTCACAGGGTTAATTCACAGTTAATAACGATGTTATCACTGACTCCTGCTAATGAATGCAGTGGTTTTTGTTTGCTTTCTTTCGTAGTACATGAAGAGAAAAGAATGAAATTCAGGGACATTAAACTTGGCAAATTAAAAACTGTTCTGTCACTGCAAGCAATTAGCTAATGGGACTTATTTATACAATGATTGTAGAAAACAAGAAAGTGATATTGATATGAATGCTATTAATATGAATGCTTGAAAAGTTGTTTTATTTTCTTGGGAAGAAATGGTATGAATTATCTTAAACTCTGCTGCTAGTGGCTGCGGGTATGACTACAAAGAGATGAGTTGTAGATTGTACAGCTAGAGCTTAGACCTTCACAATTTTCAATGACAAAGTCAATGCTTCATGTTTTAGTCTCAACTATTCATCTGCGAGAGATAAACATTAGTTTGCCTGTATTTCAGGACTACTTACATTATGGTAGGGGGATTGATACTGCATGAGAAATGAGGGGAGTAACCTTGGCTCTCATTTAGCTCTCCCACTAATGCCTGGACTATGATTCATCTCTTATCTACTAAGAATTAGCCATAAAGTGCAAATGTACTCATGAGTTGAACTTTAGTACCTCTATGAGGTTTTAACTCAGGAAGCTGCTTATCATGTTGGGTACGTACCTGCCTGACTTGTCGTCTGTTCTGTCTGCTACAAGAAATAGCTTGGAATCTGTTAAGTAGAAAATCATCTTTTAGACTGCATTTTGGTCAGAGAGCTCGGGAGATCTCCCCCACCCTCAAGTGATCTAGTTGCAAATGCCATGAAAGCACAGGCAGTCCTCTGTAATACTGAAGCTTTCAGGCTTATCTGGGAAGGCTGTGTGTCATTGTCACTCCACTGTGTTATCAACCAGCTGTTTTGTATAATGCATGCCTCATGGTGCCTTTCCCTTTTCTGAATTTAACAGCAAGGCCTCAAAATTCCTCCAGCCTGGAAAAGACAGGGTGGGAAGCACGTACAAGAAATCTGTCTATAAGCAGCACACAGACTCCACATATACCACTGAGATTCCTAAACCTGACTGGCTGGGGTTCCTTGGGCCCATCATCCGAGCAGAAGTGGGGGATACCATCAAAGTACACCTAAGAAATTTTGCTAGTCGACCATATACAATCCATCCTCACGGAGTTTTCTATGAAAAGGACTCTGAAGGTAAATGGGCACTGCCATAAGGGGGGCAGATTTTTCTCACTGGGAGAGTAGGAGTATGCATTATGGAAAGATTTCTGTAAAGCCACCAGAAGTTGGTTAGCCCAAAGCTATGTTGCAGGAAAGCAATAGTTTAATGAGGTTACCTGATGTTGGGTTAGCAGGTTCGTGAGTCTAGGAGTAATTCACTGACCTGGGCATTACAGTATGCAGTGTTGCTTGCTTTATTTTTAGAACTTCCAAAACTTGCTCGTGGGAGAATGGTGAAGAAGGAAAAGAGCTGTATTCATTCTTTGAAGTGCTGTAGTATAAGAATCACGAGTGTGAGCTTCAGGTGGCTCACAAGAATGGTGAAGTGTGAGACTAAAGAACAGCTATTTGAAGCAACCCTAAAAACTGTAGAGAGGTTGACTGGGGCATGTTGCAGGGTTGAAGGCGAAGTAACAGGAGATGCAATGGGAATCATCTTTCTGACTCTGTGCTGTCCTGATTGCTGGAAAAGTTACCTTACAGTGGCTCTGTGTCTCAGTCTGTCTTAAGGAATCATGATTAAATACTATTTCAGCCTTGGTATGGTGAGTGTCACTTTGAAATCTGCTACCCAAGTATCTATGTGCAACTCTGTTGAATGAGAGCAGCTCAGGAGAGGGGTTGAAACTAGATAATCTTAAGGTCCTTTCCAACCGTAACTATTCTGTGATTCTATGTGTGGGCACCTCTGCTCTTCTTGAATGGATGTTGTGGTTGCTCAATTGTTCTAGGATCCCTGTATCCTGATATGTCCCCCCAGGATCAGAAGAAGGATGATGCTGTTTTCCCAGGAGGGAATTACACCTATACTTGGACTGTCCCTGAAGATCACAGCCCAACTGTTGATGACCCAAACTGCTTGACATGGATCTACCACTCCCATATTGATGCACCAAAGGACATTGCATCTGGATTAATTGGGCCATTGCTTACATGCAAAAAAGGTAAAAACTCCAAGAGAAAGCAGCTGAGGGTTGCAGCCTCATTCTGTATCTTTATAGGATTTGTGCTGTGATTTGAATAAGAGTGGGATGAGAAGATACTTCAGTGGGCAGCTGCAGCTTCAGAGGAAAATGCAGTATGAGTGAAGAAGATAGAGCCTGTGTTCTGACTTTGTTCTAGTCTTTATGTTGTCTTGCTCCCTTAGTGGCTGTGCAGGTGAATTTGTAGGCCTCTTTATCTGAGAGCTGTTTGAATCCATATTAAAAGCAGGAATCCTGTCCATGACCTAGTTTGTGTTAAAAACTGGGGACTGTTTGATTTCAGCAGGAAAGGTGAAGGTGGTGTGATCATGCAGTGGCAGAGGTGCTTGGGAGTGAGAAGTGTAGTAACAGGGTTATACTAGATAAGAGTGAGTTTGCTGGAACTCTGCTATGAGCTGTGCTAGGATGCTGGGAAAAGCATCTGTCTAATTTGTGTGATAAAAGTGACTCTTCTACTGATGTTTTAATCCATGTGCTGATGACTGGTTTTATTGCATGAAAGAATATTCATACATCCTTTCTTTCACTCTAGGAATGCTGACTGGCAGTTCTCAAAGACGTAAGGATGTGGATATTGATTTCTTTCTGATGTTCAGTGTGGTGGATGAGAACCTAAGCTGGTATCTGGATGAGAACATAGCACTGTTCTGCACAGATCCAGCCTCGGTAGACAAAGATGATGAGGAATTTCAAGAAAGCAACAAAATGCATGGTCAGTGTCACCTTCAAGAAGCCACAGACTCTGCCCAGATGCTCCAGGGATGTTGGTGCTCTGATATCTTGAAATGCACTTTTGTTTGTTGTATGCCAGGGAGAAGGGAGACAACAAGCTCTGAGATATTGTGCTAAGTGAACAAGGTCATAGGGATACTCCAGCTCCAAAAAAAATGTTGTTTTCCTTTAATCTTTGATGTGAGGAAACATCTGTTAATAGTTTGGAGATTTTTGAATACACTTGATTTTATGAACGCATTGTGGGGCAGTGCTCCCTAGAACAAGAAGTGGGGGATGAGTTCTCGTTAGGTCCATCCTGCAAACACATCTATACTGTGATTTGCTGGCAGAAGCTCTTAAGGACCCTTTTCTAATCTGAGTTTTGCTTGCTTGGTTTTGCAGCTATTAATGGTTATGTGTTTGGAAACCTCCCTGAGCTGATGATGTGTGCTGGAGATTATGTTTCATGGCATCTCTTCGGGATGGGCAATGAAATTGATGTTCATACAGCCTACTTCCATGGAGAAACGCTCAATATTAGAGGCCATAGGACAGATGTGGCCAGCCTCTTCCCAGCCACTTTTGTTACAGCGGACATGATCCCCAGTAACCCTGGGAGGTGGCTACTGAGCTGTCAGGTCAATGATCATATAGAAGGTAAGGCAGAGGTTGTAATGTGTCTTGCACTCTGCTGCCTCTGTTTTATCTCCCGGTGTAGCCCTGTGATGCACAGTGTGGTAGGAGACAGTGCCTTGGGCAGCATTCCCACTGAAAACATCCCTAGATGAATTGGGCAATTCCTTGTCTTGTATAAATTGGGGTGACTTGGTTATTGAAGTATGGGCCAGACTTCCTGGGCATGGCTTGTACCACTGTATGATGTTCCATGCTGATCAGTGATGAAGACAATATTTGCAACAGCAGAAAGCAAAGATGAGGCAGTTCCTCAATCTGTAGTCCTTGTGAGAGGCACTTGCATGGTACACCATGGTACATGAGGACAGCAGAAGGCTCTATTTGCTCTTTGCCTGTATTTTTATAGAATGCAATTAAGAAGTTCTGCTCACTAACACAAACTCCTTGCGGTGAGAGCCATCTAATCACCTTCTTGGACAATGAAGGAAAATGGCCAGCTCATGGTAGGAAGGTGGGATTGTTCATTGCTGGTCGAAATGGTTGAGAGGGGTAAAACATGTATGTCCTTCTCCACCATGTCTTGAACAGCTGGGATGGGAGCACTGTATGAAGTCCGGTCCTGTTCTCGGCAATCTCCAGCATCCATCCTGGAGGGGAGAGTTCGGAAATACTACATAGCTGCAAAGGAGGTGCAGTGGGACTATGGACCTTCAGGACTTGACCAAAGCAGTGGAAAACGGCTGAGTGAGGAAGGCAGGTAAGCAAGAGGCTGATGGGCTGGGGCAGTGTTTGGGAGTCTCTGATCTGTAATGGGGAGGCTGCTAAGGAAAATATGGAATTTCCTTCTTATCAAAATACATACCTGCAATTCACATGGAATTCCTGGGAAGGCAGATCACCTTATCTGGAAATGAAAACTGCTGTACCTAGACTGTACTGAGAGCTGTACTAGGCACTTTGGGTGATTTCAAGTAGAAGTGTGCTGAACTACTAAGAAAGCACATCTTGCAGCAGACACAGGGTGGCAGAGCTAGCCTGCAGATACACTTCAGCATAGCCTTTCTGCAGCAAGCAATTTCTGTGAAATCAAATGCAGTGACCTCTCCAACATCCTTCCGTCCCACGTGTCACATGGCTGTGATAGCAGTTGGTGAGTGATTTCCCATTCAGACTTTGGCTAACTGAAACAAAGACATTCCTCCCCCTCTCTTCCTTAGGACACTGTTGAAGAGGATATACCTCTTAAGATGGAAAAGTATAAATGCAGAGTGATTAATGATTTACCAAAAGCCAAATAGTAACTCTTTTGAGGAACTTAAAAGGAAGAGCTCCTTATACCTGTGAGCTGGCCTTGCAACTAAGCTGAGTCTCCTGCAAGGCATGTTATGTCTGTGTTTGGAGAGGGTGATGATGGAGGAGCTGTCATTTCCAGCCTTTCTGTTTTCTGCACTGTGGTTTTGTTCACTGCCCTGTCTTGCATGTCTCGTGTTGAGATGCTGTTCAGATTTGTGCCGTTGACCCCAGCTGTTTCCGCTGGGAGAGGGCTGTAGGCCAGTGTTGTTCCCTGAATGTGTAGGTAGATGAGTCTGTAGGATTAAAAAGCTTCACAGAAAAGCTGTGCTCATTCCAAAGTGGTGATGCTGGCCTTGTCTGAAAAGCTGCTTGATTTGGAGATGCTGCTGACGTTGCCAGAGGAGAGTGGAGAAGAGGGAGGAGGGAAACAGAACTGATTCATAGAAATTGCCTGATGTTTTCTTTTTTCAATTAGCCCTGCTGAGCAGTTTTTCAAGCGTGGCCCTTACAGAATTGGAGGAGTCTACTGGAAGGCAAAGTATGTGGAATATACTGATGAGAGCTTCCGTGAGGAAAAGCAGCAATCGGAAGAAGAGAAACACCTGGGGATACTTGGTAGGAATCATCCAGCAACACAAATCTGCTTTGAGTGTCAGTGAGATTGATACTGATATCAGGGGTACCAGTTGGCTGTAGCTGTTCTTTCATTTCATGGTGCAGTGAGAGGCACAGAGGAAGTGTTTTACAGCAGTTACTCCTAAGAGTGAGTGGGACAGGCAGAGGATGTGAAATGGTAAAATAGGCAGAATCACCTTCCTACTGGGGCAGTATTCAGAGGTTAGTAGGGCTGAAGGATAAGATCGTTGTATTAAAGACTCACAGTTCTTTTCTAGCTGGCAGGAGCAGTGACTCACAGGCAGGGGTGGCATTAGAGCATTTCACACCCCTCTTTACCTGCCTGCCCAAGGCATATGTCTTAGAAGGCTTGGTAAGCCTTCTGTAGGTGAGTGAGAGACATGGGCCTTTCCTGAGGGGGTTTTGGCACATCTGACCATTTTGTTACTTATTCTGTGAACGCCTGAAGCCTCTCAGAGTTCTCCTGCAGATCCAAAGTACTTTAAAACAGCTCTTGTCAGTCCCTGTTCCTGCTGTCAGGGCTGAAGGGCCTCAGTCAGTGCCAACATGTAGAGTACCTGCCTCTTCTGCATCCTCTGCTCTCTCAGCCTGGGTGAAAATTGTTCCTGGCTTCTTTGGATTGCTGTTGCTCTGTTGCTGACATGCTTTCTACAATTTGTGTAGGTCCAGTGATCAAAGCTGAAGTTGGAGACACCATCCTGGTGACATTTGTTAACAAAGCCTCCTGGCCATTTAGCATCCAGCCTCATGGAGTGTCCTATGGGAAGGCATGGGAAGGGATGCGGTACCATGATGGTTTGTGGTTCTTTTTTTCTTGAGTAATTCAATGTTAATGCTGGTGGTGGGGCTGCACATCCCTTACCTCCTATGTGCTGGAGAGTTTCTGCAGCTGTGAAGGACTGGATGTGGTCAGGAATTAGGTACAAGCTATCTTGGTCCTCTGAGCCTGCCTGAAGCCTTGCTGAAGAAGTCTTTCCACTGAACTGGTGCCCAGGAAGGGTGCCAGAGGGAATATGCTTCCAGAGATTCTTTCTTTCTGAGAAGACTAAACCAAAGCTCAGATCATCTCTAGCTGTTTGAGACCCTTTGAGCAGAGGAGTGTGCCCAGCAGACCCCAGCTTAGAGAACCACATGGTTTCAATATTTAGCTCCCCAGATGCAGCTGGATCTGCTTCTTTATTTCCCCTTGCCATGCCCACCTCTGCCATGGTGTGGTGGGAAATTTACATGGTACTGAGAGCAGATCCCTGTGTACCTCAACTACACCAATGTCATGCTTCAGAGATGCTGGGTTTTTAAGTGACATGAATGAAGGAAAAGCCAGTTTGAATGTAGCTGGTAAGAAGATGGAACCCAGCTTGTACAGGGACTTTGGGAATAACCATGCCAATCTCTGTTTTAAAGGTCTGTTTGAGAATGGGGTTTCTGTTGCACCACTGCACAACTTTACGTACCACTGGACTGTGCCAAAGCATGTTGGGCCCACAGCCAGTGACCCTCCATGCCTGACCTGGATGTACAGCTCAGCTGTGAATCCCATCAAAGACCCCAGTTCGGGCTTAGTAGGGCCTCTGATTATCTGCAAGCCAGGCACTTTGGATGAGAACAACAAACAGGTAAAAGGGGTTTTCATGCTGTGCTCTTACCAGGTTCTTTGCTTTCCTGTAGAGAAAGGAAGCAACAGCCAAACATCAGGGAACATAATGAGAACGGATGTATGGTAGCATGAATCTAGTGGAGTAAAATCAAAGCAACAAGTCAGGTTAACATTGGAGTGCTGGTGCATCCCAATGCACCAGACATTTTCTCATGGGGGAGTCTAGTGTTCCTGCTCCCAGGGCTGCCCTGGAAATGGTTTCTGGGCTCTGCTTAAAAACTCGCAGGTGAACTTGGCTGAGCTGTACACTGGATGTGACTTTATAGCTAACTTTTGTCCTGAGACTTGCATAGCAGACTGCTTTCAGAGGCATGTGGAATAATCGTTGCAGTCTCAAAAACATGACAAAGATTTTCATGTTTTTTGCTTGAGTGATACAATGCTTTGAGGTTTGGGTGAGCTTCATTCCTTCTGCAAGATCAGTTCATTTTCAAGCAGAGTTGACTACAGAAAAAAAAGGCATGTGGAAATTGTTAGTCTTTATGGTCTTAATGGAGACGTGAAATCTGGAGTGTGACCAGAACTTCCTCTTGGAATTTTACTTGGGTAGTCTGCTCGTGTCAGTAAATGTAGGGAAGGCAATAAATTAATATCCTGGGAAGTGCAAGACAGATTAGTAGAGCCTTACTGTGAAAAACAGCAGGCAGCAGGAAAATTGCCATCCTGCTTGCCTTGTGGTGTGGATCAGGGAGTGGCTGCTAAGTCTGAAGTCTGAAAACAGCTTCCACAAGAGCCTCCCTGGAGGAGTTGACTGTTAGTGGTGGCTGATGTGGCTAAACTGGGAGTGCAAAAGAGACCAGCATGTTGCACAGGGTGAAAATGTGAATCTTCTGAGCAGAGGATCGTGAATATGTACATCCCACTGTGTGAAGGAGCTGTGATAAGGATAAAAGATTTACAGGTGTTGAAAACAGGCTTGTTTGTAAAGGTAGGATGGGGAAAAAGTGAACTGGAGCAGAAACTCCATGATCTTGGTCAATCCTTTAATGAATGCTTAATTGGGAAAGGTGCATGGCTACTTCTCAGGCACCTGTGTGCTGCAGAATCAGAATTGCTCAGCCTTCTCTGCAGAGTGTCCTCCTGGGTGCAGCTGAGGCAGCAGATATCGAAGAGACAATCTAGACAGCATTAGGGGTATTCTTTTAGTGGGGGAATGCATCATGCTGTACAATTCTTCCCTTAGGAGATTGAACATTTTCAGGGGATTAGGGTAATAAGAAAAATCCCCAATCCAGGCCTGTGGTAGGAGAAAGGAGGCATGGAATGTAGTCATCCAGCTGCCTCATGGGCTGGGCTCTTGGTTCCCAGGTCTGATCTGGGGAGAAGGTGAAACCCACACTTAAACATAGGGATGGGGAAAGGAGGCAGTGATTTGGTATCCTTGGATTGATTCCAGTCACTTGTGTGAAATATGGGAAAGCCACAACTAGTGCCTCTTGTGAAACCAAAGAGGGACATTCAACACGAGTAAAGGGACAGCCTTGGCCCTCAGTGGGGAACATGGTAGCCAGGCAAAAGCATCCTTAACTGGAAAGATAGTTGGTGAGCTTTTAAAAATTAACAGCTGTTATTGTAATTATAGAAAGGGATCGACAAAGAATTTTACCTTCTCTTCAGTGTGTTTGACGAGAACCTCAGCTGGTATTTAAATGCAAACATAAAGTACTATTTGAGGATGGAAGAAGCTTCGGTGCAAGAGGATGATGACTTCAAGGAGTCAAACAGGATGCATGGTATGGCCTGATGCTGTTCTGTGTGCAGCAGGATTGAACCTGCAAAACATGGGGTGGTGCTCACCTAAAGACTGAGCTGGGAAGCTGGAATGGATGTGTTGTATTGGCCTGAAATCAGGTGAGGCTGGAGGCAGCAGTGGGATGTGGGACAAGAAGCAGAGCTGTCTTGAAGTGTGTCCTGAGTGTGTTCAGGGTGAATTTCAAGAAAGCTACACTTCTGCTGGGAGGCCTGCCCTGTCAAAGCATGTGCACAAAATGCATCTCTTACCTGCAGAGAATCAATTGCATTCTCCTTTGCAGCCATCAATGGAATTATGTTTGGTAACTTACCTGGCCTGAATGTGTGTGAAGGAGACAATGTGACCTGGCACCTTCTGGGCTTGGGCAGTGAAGCAGATGTACATGGAGCTGTGTTTCAGGGAAACACTCTGCAGATGAATGGGATGCGGAGAGATGCAACCAATCTGTTCCCCCACACATTTGCTACTGCCTTCATGCAACCTGATAACAATGGTAAGTGCCTGCACATCTGACTTAGCAGAAGGCAAAGTCTCTTGTGGTATTTGCTCCTGTGGCTGATTCTTCAGCACAGTGTAAACTCTTTACAGAGTGAGCTGTGCTTTAGATCCTGTTTGATCCCATTTATGAGGCCACAGCTCCTGCATTTGCATCCAGTTCTGGAGAAGAACAGGAGATATAGGATCTTGTCCCACATGGATTCTCTAAGCTGCCACTTCCTATGTAATACTTGTAGTAACAGCCCTGATGGATGTTGCTGCCTGTGACCCAGAGAAACTTGCATGCATGTCTTTCACAGTAAAGGAGCAGAGAGTGCCAGAGCTGAACTCCCCTCTCCATGACTTGTGGAGATTCATGTTTGACAGACCCCAGTCCTCCCGGTTTGCAGGGAGAGCACACAATACTGTCTTGCTTACATAATGCAATGGCCTCAGCTGCCAGTTGTCTCCTCCCCTTCGGCATTTGTAGGCTAGATCTTATACTGCAACAGCATCTCAGCAGTGGTAGCATGATTATATTACTCTGCTGATTTCCTCCCTTCTAATAAGCTGCTTATTGTGTAAGAAAGCCTTCTGAGATTTTTTTGTTTTGGGTAGGACTTTGTTGTGCAATTCCTACTTGGTTTCTCTAACAACCCCTTTTTAATCTCAGCCTGTGGCAACCAAGCTCCCTAAAACAAACACCCGTACACACAACCCATACCAATGTCAACCATGTCACAGGCTCTGCCTGGGAAGCAGCTGTTTCCTGGGATCTTTGAAAGTAGCTGATTTCTGTGTTCATGCTGCCTCCCTCAGGGATCTTTGAGATCTACTGCCAGACGAGCAATCACTACCAGGCTGGAATGAGGGAACGCTACTCCGTTTCCAAGTGTGGAAAAAGAGCTCCTGCTCCTGCCCATCAGTACAGGGGTGTGCGGATTTATTACATCATGGCAGAGGAGGTGGAGTGGGACTATGCGCCTGACCGGAGCTGGGAGAGGGAACGGCACAACCATTCTGCAGAGAGGTAGAGCCTGGGAAACCCTTTGGCAAAGTTTCTCTGTATATTCTCAGTAGACCATGGTGAAGCTTGTTGGGTATCTTGGCCATTCTGTGACCTGGTGCATATGGCACTGTTGGTGGTGCTGCTGATTGGAGCTGCAGCCCCTGCATCACTGTGCCCATCTTTGCAGTCAAAGCAGGTCTCAGGAAACCCATTCACTAGTGAACTCAATGCCACAAGATAGTTGTTGATTGCCCCTGAGCTTTTGGGTATCTCAGCACTCACTCTGCATTTCTCAGCTATGCCGATGTATTTTTGAGCAACGAGAATGGACTACTTGGCTCCAAGTACAAGAAGGCAGTTTACAGGGAGTACACCGATGGCACTTTCCAGACCCCCAAGGCCAGGATAAATGGTGATGAGCACCTGGGAATACTAGGTAAGGGAATGGGTAGAGGGTATATTTTCCACTCATGCAGTTGTGGGATTTGGACTCCAGAGTTTCAATGCCTAAAGGCTATAATCTGAAGGCCTCCTCTTTAGGCATCTGCTAAATGAGGAGAAATTCAGACTGTCTCATATCCATGTCTAATAGCTTTGGAGATAGCAGTAAAGAAGGTCCTGAACACAGCTTGTAGGAAGCCATGGGTTCTCATGCATGCCTCTGCCAACTTTTTCATGTCTCGGGCAAAGCATTCTTCATACCTGCATTTCTGACTGTAGGATAGAAATAACTGCTGGCTTCTAGAGAGCACCCTGAGAGGTGTAGGTGAAAATCTGTTGCTGGGAGAGAAATGTTTTTGGGGCCAAAGCAGGCAGACATTGAGAAGTGGAGGAGTACATTGCAATGACTAATCGGTCCATGGAATCACAGCAATGTGATATGAACCTAGGACTGAGTGGTGCTAGAGCAGCAAGGCTAAGGCAGTGCATACCATTCAAAATAGGTTGCAGTTCTGATTCGTGACCCTTGTCAGGCCAAATTGAATATTGCCACATTTTTTTAAACCAGCACGAAGGGCTGATCACAGTGTGAAATTTAGCATAGCAGTATTCAGAAATCAAGCCTTAGTTGTACAGTTAAAATGCAGAACAGCCTTCACTTCCCTCATTGTGAAACTCAGGCTGCGTTTCTTAAGACTTGAACTGAGACCAACCTCCAATTCTGGTTTTGGGAGGTAGAGAAGAGGGAGAGGAATGTCATAAATATATTAACAAATATATTATACATCCTGAGATATGAGAATATCTTCAAGAGATATGTTGACAGTTTTTGCTAGTCTCAGAGTACACTCTTCCTATCTCAAGGTCCTTTTCTGTGGGCAGAAGTGGGAGATATTCTCAACATTGTGTTTAAGAACAACGCCACACGACCCTACTCCATACATGCACATGGGGTTCTGGAAAGAGAGGTGGGACAGCCACAAGTAGCAAACCCTGGTAAGTCCCTGGTCTCTGGCCATATTCCTGTATGGGTTACCAAAGCTAATTTAGCCTATGGCTAGGCTGGTTTCCTTAGGCAGGCTTAGATGTACTTGTTTTCTTATGGTAGAGAGCTGGAACTGAACAGTAAGTGGTCTTTCAAGTTCATTTAAGTTTAGCGATACCATTTGTGTGGAAATAGCAGCCCTGGGAATTCTTATTCTGCTCTGACACCTAGGATGTTTGTAGCACAAACCTTTCTGTGTGCAGCCTTATCCCTCACACTGTGTGGAGTGTCTCTAGGAAGAAAGGGTGATGACAGCTCACAGCTCAGTCCTTGGTAGCTCTGGGCTAACTGCCCGTGATGGGGGAAGCCTGCCCTTCTTTGGGACCTATACTTTGTGATGTGCACAGTAATATGAAATAGGCAAAAAGCAAAATTGGTTGCCAGGATGCTGACTGAAATCAATCTTTTTTCCCAGTCCAGATGCCAATTTGTGTAATTTTTGGTCTCCTTCAACTTGTGCATTCTGCCTAAGCAACAGACAGGTTTTCAGTCAGGCCTTGTCTTTCTGAAATGTATCGGTAATATGCAAAATAGTAATCTTAAAAATGAATTTGAGCATCATAAATAGACTTCAGAGATGAAAAGTCATCTCCAGCTCCATCTGTACTGAAGAGAAATGGAGTTTCTTTGATCAGCTCCATCCTCAAAACTGGCAGATAAAATAGAGCTGTGCTGACACCAGATAGTGTGTGCATCCAGTGTCCCCTCTGCATTGCTTGTGACAGCAGAGCTTCCATCCTGATTCACAGTATTTTGGGGAAGGAAGATTGTGTCCAACAAAATCAGAATTGAAACTGCACTTTTTCTGTGTTGTTCTGCATGCTGCTCAGTAAACTGGTGAATGGGTGTATCACTGGTGTTAATGGTTCTTCTCTCACGCAGGTGACATTGTGACATACCGATGGGAAGTTCCTGAGAGATCTGGTCCAGGGCCAAATGATTCAGCTTGTGTTCCTTGGATCTACTATTCTATGGTAGACCCAGTAAAGGTAAAGTAGAAAGTGGAATCAGAAAGGCCCCATTAGATATGGTTTTCACCCCTTCTAGTATTACACAATGGGAGATGGATATAATTTAGAGATTGGCCCAGCCAGGAGGTAGAACAACAACCTTGTAACGTGTCCAGCATTCTCCTGGGAGAGAAAATCTTCCAAATTTGTTCCGATATTGGTCCTTGTTTATCTCTAGCGTGAACCTTCATAAGACAAGCCCACTGTCTCCTTGACAGTAACCTGTGATTCGTAGGCTATGAGAACATCTCCCAGTCAGTCACGGCTTTTATTTGAGAGCCATAGTGCTAACCTATAAATGCAGAAATTCTCCAAAATCAGGCCCCATGGATAAAGCAGGAAGATGTGAGCATTGCTAGGATCAGTTATAGCACTGATTTCACAGGGAGGATCTGTGAATAAACATTCAACCCAGAGATTACTGCCCTTTGGTACCAAGTTGCAGTTTTTTGCAGTCAGAATATTTTGATACCATTCATATTTGACTTTTGAATTTGCATTCAAAAGAACATGTTTAGTCTCTGGTTTTGTGCCTTGGTAGCTGATGTTCTAATGAGAGTATTTACACACAGTAGCACTGTTTGTTTTCAGTGCAGTGATACAGGGAACAAAAAATACTGTTGCTGGAAGGCAAACAAAAGTGTGTATAAGAGAGAAGGTGAGCAGATCTTTGCTTCAGAGTTGTATGAGTTTCGTTTTTTCTCCTTCACTGTGATTAGGATATGTACAGTGGTTTGATTGGACCCCTAAAGATCTGCCGGAGAGGGGCACTGCAATCTGATGGGATCAGGAAGGATGTAAAGAGGGAGTTTGCTCTACTGTTCCTGGTTTTTGATGAAAATCAGTCCTGGTACTTGGAGGAGAATGTGGAACGTTACAGTAAGGGAAATCGCAATGAGATCAACCTGCTGGATGACAAATTTGTGGAAAGCAACAAAATGCATGGTAATGCCTGGTAGACACCCATTGAACACCCATTACTATCTACAGAAAGTTCAGGTTGAGTCTGTGACCTCTAAGTGGTCAGCCACCCAAAACCCAAGAGCTTGACTTCTAGTGAACGCCCTCATGATTTTGCATTGAACAGAATTAAGCTGTATGTTCTCAATACTGCAACACATACAGAGCACAGAGATTTGATCTACAATGAAGGCTGTCCATTATGGCTGTCCCTGTCAAAAGGAGCAGCAAGATATGAGCCAGAGAGGTTAATATCTGATGTGTCTAACTTGGGATAGGAAATAAAATCAAATGTGAAATTAACTTGTCAGACTAATTTAATTTGGTTTGTCTCGGGACCATTAGAATGTATTAGATTTCAAATTGAGCAACCTATATGGCTGCAATGCATGACTCGGTTGTTTCAGCTGATTACCCAAAAGTGGAAAATTGCATTTCTACCATAGTAGGATGAACACCTTTCTCTATATTAACCTATTTATGTTAGCTTCTCTCCATATTCTATCTGTAAAGTATTCTCAGCAAAACAAGTTCCCTGGCAGTTAACAATTCTTCGCTATTCTTACCTCCTTATGTGTACTATCATTATGACTGGGTGATATAAAGAATCTCTAAATAAACCTGTCTGTGAAGTTGTTATTGTTAAACCAGTATTATGGCTAGCAAAACCAACACACTGAAGTTTGATGCTTTTTTTTGCTCTATACAAAGTGACAGTTGCAGATCTGGGTGTAAAACATGGGTGTTCCTGCCCTTGGGTCTTGTCCAAGTCTTATTCCCTCTGTCATCTGAGCATGAAAGTTTCCATTGCATTCATCTTGCAGTTTCAGTCCCTGTCCTGCATTTACAGTCAAAGCAGTATCCTTCTGGCTGTGCTAACTATGATATAAAGTCCTGTCATGTAGTGATTTTACAAGTGATCAGCATGTAACGTGCAGCCAGCATGAGATGCAGAATGACAGGGTTGCCTGTTGGCAGGGTTTACCCATTTTCATTGTTCAAGTAAGTTGTTCAGAGATCTGTGTGTATATAGATATATACGTATTTCCTGATCATTGGGCTAAAAAGTCAGTGTTTGCATTTTGACTTTTAGAGGTAACCACCTCTGCCGTTTTCAACAAGAGGTAGCGTTTGAGATTTGAGCTGAGCTACAGCATGGCCTTGTGTGCAAGCTGCTGCCAAACTTTTGGGGGATTGTAATACGAAAGACACTATTGATGCCCTGGTTGTTGTATGAGCTTTGTAGCATCTAACTTCCAGTGCATGTTCTTCCTCTGAAATGGTTCAACATTGTTACCATTTCAATAACAGCCTTTTCTACTGCTTTTCTGTTGTTTGTTGCGCAGCAATCAATGGGAGGCTCTATGCAAACTTGCCTGGGCTGACCATGCTCCAGGGAGAGTGGGTGAACTGGTACTTGCTGGGAATGGGTCAGGAGATTGATGTCCACACAGTCCATTTTCATGCTGAGACCTTCATATACAAGGTAAGAATATCCTCTTGTGATAAAGCAGAAACTGACCATTGATATTGTCACTTTTGTGTGCCTCTAGACTTGAACTTCTTGAATGACCTTGCAGAAACTTCACCCGTCTAGGAAAGGGATGTGATTTTACACATCCAAGTCTGACTCGCTGAGCCTTTCCATTGTGCTGATATGTCTAACTTAACCTTGAGGATTAGGTTGTTTGCTTTCCCAGCTACAGCCAGGAGTTAATCTTTAAAATCTTTTTTTTGGAGCTTTTAAAAGCTGTAGTAGCACTGAAGTGCTCTCCAGCAACACAAATAGAGTTTTCTTTCTGTAAAAGAAGCCCAGAGCACTGCACACTAACAGCCTCCCTTCCCTTTGACAGAATGGCAAAAGCTACAGAGCAGATGTTGTAGATCTGTTCCCTGGAACCTTTGAAATGGTGGAGATGTTGGTTGGGAACCCTGGGACGTGGCTGCTCCACTGTCATGTGTCTGATCACATTCATGCTGGGATGGAGATACTCTTCACAGTCTTGCCTAGATCAGGTAGGGAGCTACCCTTGATTGTTGTTGTAAAACATCTAACAGCACTTTCTACTCTGTTAAATTCTGTTTATATCACACTCACGATTCTCTTACATGCCATAAGCAGCCAGTTAATTGAACAGGTAATTACTTAAGTACTAGCTGCTTGTGGACCTGATCCTTGCCATGCATGCTGTGTTCATGACCCTCTACCTGTTCAGCCCAACACTTTTTTTACCCTCTTTTGTTTCCTTTCAGAGCCAGAGCTTGAAGCCGTAAACTACAGTGCAGGTATGGTGTATGTTGCAGGGCTACATACTCTGTGTGTGTGAGGTGGAAGAGAAAGGGGCATCTCTGATCAGTACAGAGATTTAGGTCTGTGCAAAAATAAGGGAGGAGCACAACCATCACTTATAGCCTCTTCTCTCAGGTTAGCCAGCATTTTCGGCTGAGGTTGGACTACTGGTGGATGAGAGGGAAGGTTCCAGGTTAGTTTATCTGTCCTCCAAATGTCTGTGCTCTGATAACAAATAAGGATGTTGTACTTGTTAGAAAAAGCCTAATAATGTTGGACGAAAAAGTCTAGTGGCCCTGCATCCTGTTGTACTTGCTGTGTATGGATTCATCTTCAAAGCAGAGTGTAGGCTTAGAAACTGGCAGAGATTCAAAGGACATTGGAGAAGGATGTTGCAAAGGAAGTGATTTTTTTTTTTATCCATTTCCAGCACACCCTGAGGGACACCTCAGGTTAGTTGTCATCCCTTCTTGGGCTGTCAGTGACTGTGGTTTAGAGAATTATCACATTGATCATCACTAGCTCAAGGGACTGAGTCAGCATGCAAACAAGCACGACTGCTTCCTGGTCTGTTCTTCCCCCAACAAAAGAGCATAAGCACAGGCCCTGGCTCTTTCAGGTATTTTAAAGAAAAGATGTGAGAAGACATTTGGTTGAGCAGCACCAGGCAAGAGTAGTAGATAAGGTCCCTTTAAAGGTTTCTGGGGTAAAGGTCTGAATAGTTCATGGTGGTTACTTATTTCCCTAATTTTAGATCTTTCTCCACAACTCAATGAGTGTAAAAAGTAGGAAATGTCAGAGCAGTAGTGACAATATGAAATAATTTGTTTTTACATCATGCTCAGGCACCAGCCTGGGTATGCTCATGAGGTGAAAATCCCTGATCACCAGTTGTTACCTCTGCAAATAACCACTTTTCTCAAAAGGGGTCTACTGCCTCTGTGTGGAAGCATAAGAGAGCTCAGGATCTCAAGTGGCTCACCACTGAAGTGACTGAACACGTGCACTCAGAACAAGGGTGGTTAGAACAACAGCCATGTGCATGGGAAGCTTGGAGCAGGGTGGGGAACTTGGAGCAGCTCTGCCATGGACAAATGTTCTTGTCTCCATTCTTCTGTTCTTAACCCAGCCACTCACTCCCCACACAACTCAGATCATTTCTCTTGTGAGTGGGATAGCAATAGATAGCTGATTGGGTTGCACAGCTGTCAGAGACAGTGAGGTCCTGGGATGGAGTGGATTAGGGAAAGAACCGTTTGTTCTCAAATGTATGTGACTTTAGGGGTGAGGGTCTGTTAAATGAATGGGGATCAGGTCTCCTTTGACTTGCTTTGATTGCATTGGGTCTTTTACTCCTTTCTGTATTTCTTGGAACCTTTCAGTGGTGGTTTTCTGGGCTCTCATTCGAATTATCTTTTTGCTTATCACTCAGAGCTGCCACTTGAGGATAAGGACGAGTCCCAGAAGATAACGCTTTTTGGATCTAAGTTGGCTCAAGGGCAGATAGAGGCCGCAGTCATCACTCTAGCCATTGTAGGAATGGTGCTTTTCCTGCTTGTCTGCTTCCTCCTTGGAGTGGTCATCTATCTGGAGCGACAAAAGAAGTTAAGACGCAATCGGAGGTCCATCCTGGATGATGGATTCAAACTCATGTCTAAAAAGAATTCAGGGCTGTAACAGCCATATAAACTTTGGGCTCTATGCTTGGAGCAGAGGCTGGACTGTTGTCCACAGCGAAGATTTTAGGTCATCATTTTGATTGTACGCTGTTCTTCTAGAAGCTGAGGAAGGAAAGCTGAAGCCCTGACCTCTTCATGTATTATTCTCAGCACTGTAAAGAAAATGTCCATCCAGGAGAGATACTGGGGGCCCTTTGAACTGACAGAAGACAAGTAACGAGTAAAATCTAAAATGCTGCTTTTCCTCAAGAGAGGAGACAGTCCCCTGTTCTGTTCTCTCCAGAGCAACTCACTTTGGTCTTCCTCAACAGACTAGCTTAGACCAGATTCCAGTCTTGCTCTGTTGCCAGAGCTGAGTTGGGAATTGTTTCCTGAGAAAATGTGAACCTTTGAAGCAATTAATCTGGAGGAAGGTGATTTGGGGTTTTTGGTTTTTTTGTGAATAAATTAATACAGAAGGAAAAAGCGTTAATTTAGATTTGAATTGCTGTGTTTTGGGTAATTGGGCAGATACAAATTTAGGACAGTATATTTCACAGTGTCAGATAAGTCCATGTGGATATTACAATAGCTTTACTATGACACGTTTTTCTGCTCCCAGCACTCCAGACGATGTGCTTTGGTACTGGACATCCTGTGTTTTGTCCTGGGAGAAACAGCTTTCCCAAGTACCACAGAGCATCCTGGTGACTTCCCTGTACTGCAGTTCTCTCAGTCTGTGCACTGGTGCACCTTCTCGTGCAACAGAGTCAGGGATGCTGTGATGTTCTGTGATGCGGTTTGCTCTCTTTCAAATGATTTTGGTGATGATACCTCCAGAATTGAGTCAATGCTGTGTTCCTGCTGTGAACCAAGCCAAAGACTCAGTCCCGTGTGAGCTGGAGTGTATACTAGGCACAGAAGAAGTCAGGGAGTGCTTGTCTCACTGTGGTGCAATGATAGGTTTGTTCAGGCAAATGTGGCAACAGTAAATAAGGAGAAAGCTGAAGTGCTGGTGGAATTTAACAGCATGGAGCAAATAAGCTGCAGTCCGTGGAGCATGAGGTAGCGTGGCCTGAGATAAGGGGATGTTTGCCATAACAAGGTGTTGTACTAATGGGACCCTTGCCTTTTAGGTAGCACAAAATCATGTGTGGAGAGGCCTGTCCTGGTAAATAAATGCTCATAGATGAGAATTATAGAATTGGAGGATTGCTGTCTACTGCACCCTCTTTGGTTAATGACAGTCCCCAGGGGAGAGAAGCTGGAGGCTGGGGGACTCTGCTTGGAGCCAGGAAGGGATGGAGACACAGTGCCACCCCTCTGGTCCTGGGTGCTCCTTTGAGTTGGGGTCAGGACCAAGCTGTGGGAGTCAGTGGTGTAGCCTGTGACTAACCCCAGAGCTCTGTAGCCCCCCTCCACAGCCTGTGGTAGCTGTCCTCCAATGGCAGCCATGCCCATGCACATCAGTTGCATCACCCTGCATGTCAAGTAGGAAGCTGTTCCAGATAAAATATCTATCTTCCTGGCTCACCCACTGAATCCCTATTATCTAAAGGGATGCAGGTTAGTGATTACATAGAATCATAAACTGGAAAGGATGTAAAAGAAATCCTTTCTGGGTGGCTTTCAGAGGCAGTTAAAGCAGAGCCAGCTAAATGGTGGTAATGCCAAGGGACTGCTGTAGGTTATTTAGGTATAACAGCACCATTTGAATCAGAACAATAGTTACAACATCTTAATCATGCTCAATTCATACCAGGTCCCTATGTATTTCCAGCTGCTTTTTCCTTTCACAATGGGGACAAAGCTCGTTAATTTCCTTTCATTACACTTCATTAAGCCTGGTGAGGAGCTGGAGAACTTTTGAATGCTCTGAACCTCGGTGCTCTTTGCTGATTGTGAGCCCTGATTCGGAGGCAGCTGCACAACAGAGGTTTACAAGCCCGCCAGTCCTCAGTGGATTTTTGAAGCTATGTCATCAAAAGTAAGAACCAAGCAGGAAGCTTTAATTTCCCCCAAGAATGTTCTCAGCCGAAACTGAGACAAAGGAGTTACTGCAAATGTGTTTACTTCCTTCAAGAGGGTGGAAAGAGGGAGGAAGGCACCCTCCAGTTCTTCAGCTGGTAGCCAGGGCACTAAGCTGGATGAGAGCAGGCTTGGGTTTTAGCTCTGGCTCTGAAGCAGGGCAGCGCAGGGGCTGGGCTGTGTGTCTGAATTTGCACAGCGGGCTCCCAAAGGTCCTCCACTGTCGTGGGGATTTTTGGGCCAAGTGGAGTATCAGTGGTGGGGGTGGAGGCCTCAGTGAGTGGCTGCTGTGGGAGAGGACTTTGTCCTCTCTGTGATCCCCCTCCGGGCTGAGGAAACTCGGAGGAAAGCTTTGCACAAAACAAATGATCCTGCTAAAACTCCGTTGCAACCAACAGCTTATTGGCAGCTTCACAACTGCCCGCGTCAGGAGTTGTTTCCCCCAGCTGGTGGGCAGAGGAGGAGGTGAAAGAGATGTTTCATGGTCCTGGTGACTCTGAGCTGGAGACCACGAAAAACTGAAGGCAGCAAGCCTTCTGTCTGAGCAGCCTACAGTGTCTTGTTCATGCTTATCTCTGATGCATGTATGGTTACTAAGGAGTTACCCTGTCAAGAAGACAGCATGGGGAGCAGGATGAGGGGTTTGGCACTGCTGCTGCACAGGAGGACACTGGGTTGGCAGTAGCTCCCATGCTGAGTTGAGGCAGTAGATCATGTGAGTGCAAAATAAACTAGCTAAGGTAAAAGGCTGTTCTGTAGTGGTTCAAGATCAGTGGTTTTGCAATAATACACATTGAAAAGGATGAGAAGTGCTTGTGTAATCATTAGCATGGTTCAGCTCAAAAGAACAGAAGGACAAAAACATGTATGCATAGAATCATAGAATAGTTAGGGTTGGAGAGGACCTTAAGATCGTCAAGTTCCACCCCCCCTGCCATGGGCAGGGACACCTCAAACTAAACCATGTCATCCAAGGCTCTGTCCAACCTGACCTTGAACACTGCCAGGAATGGAGCATTCACATACTCTTAGATAGCTTGCTGTAGGCAACCTAAATAAAAACCTTCCATGAAAACCCTGCCTCTCTTCAATACATACTGCCACTATGAGTCCAGAAGAGGTTTATCTTCATGGAAGAGCTGGTATCTCAGGTTTGGTATGGGACAAATGTATGAAGCAGCTAGTTTTTCCTATTGTATTGACCTTAAGTAGTGCTTTTTGTCTGCAGTTCTAATATTGCCCTTCCTAAGCCCCAGTTAGATGTGATAAACTTTGCATGAGTTTGCCTAGATGGTCACTCACCTCTTTAAGGTTACCCACACTCTTCTAGCCTGTCCAGGTGACTGCAAAGCTGTATTACTTACTAGCATGGCAGAAGCTGGCTGTTTGAGATGAAAATCCCTTTATTAGTGTTGTCATCTTGCTCAGTGATGGGCACAGTCAGCAAGTACATTACTCTAGCAGGCAGACAATTGTGTCCTTACTTCATGTCAGTGCCAGGCCGTTGTTCAGCTAACAGTCCTTTATAGTCTCATATTATGGATGTGAGAGAGGTGCCACTTAAAAGCAGGCTGCCTTTTGAATGTGCACATGGAAGTATAAAATGCTGCCTTTAGCTTGGTTTTTTTTCCTCTAAACACAAAAGTTAATGTCAAATTAGCATGAAGCACACTATAAAGACTAACACTGGTAATTGTCAGTGAAAGGATTTGAATGTCTTTTCTTTCAGGTGTAATGTAGTCTTTGGTTCTGAATCAAAAGTGAGGCTTAATATGCAGCTTACTTTGTAATATGTAATTGCTATGTGGACTGTTTACAGTGCTTATAATTTTGTTGGCACAGCAGATTATAGGAGTGATTGTTAAGCCTGGAGCTATGTGCTGCCTGGGGAAAGGAATTCAAGCACAGGGGCTGCCCAAACAGGGCGATCTGCAAGATCACAACTGAAGGATGGATCTTAGTGGAAGTAAAAGCTGGCCTCCGACCGAGTCCTGTATGAAACATAAGCATGAGGCGATGTGCATACACAAGGTACCAGGTTTGCCAAACCATTAGCCTCAAATAATTGATTCATTTAGTCACAGACCATGCTGGTGATGTGAGAACAGCAGGACTGGGCATGTGATGGATGAAACAGCTATTACTGGGAATTAGCATTTGTGGTGTTTGAATTCAAAGGCAGCCTGCCTTGGAAATCAGTTTGTTTGTTAATTTGCTCCTATTCCGGGGAAAGTAAATCTATTACTCAGGAGGTGTTCTTTAAAACCTTATCCTTTGGTGTTCCCGAGACAGGTTTCTTAAACCACAGGAAGGATGGGAGAGAGAAATGGGCACTTACCCCCAGTGAGCCCCAGAGGAAGAGTGAGTAACTCACCCTATTGGGAGAAGGTTACTGCTGTTGCTGGCAGTGTGTTTGATGGGTGCAGGAGAGAAAAGCTCTCTTAACTCTGTCATCAAGAAGAACAAAGAAATGACATCACATCTTTGTGTACAGAAGGATGTTGATGGAGTGTACGGTTTTGAATCTGTCACTGTAAGGAGCTTACAGACCCCCTGCCTGTAAGACCTTCCTGCTGATAAGAGTCTATTTTTCATATTTAGGGGTTATTTTATTGGAATGAAAGCTTTCACTGTAGAAATAAGCCAAGACCAGCCATCTGCTTTCAGTCAGGCTGATTTGCTATGTGAGAAACAAACAGGCAGAAAAAGCTTGGATGCCAAGAGAGCATGGTACATTTGTGCTGCCCATGGGCTCCTGTTGTAGAAGGCCCTGTCCAAAAGCACACTGGCTATGCTGCAGTTCTTTGTCAATGCAATGTCAATGCAAGTTCCTAAGCCAAACATAACCTGCAGCAGAGGCCACTGGTGTGAGCGCCCACTTGTAGCTTCAGTCTCTCCAGGTTTGGGGTTTACTAGTAATTTTTCAGGTCTTGGCAATCACCAGAGATGGAGAGAGTCATTTATAGTTAGATTTTGGGAGGCTTTTCAAACCCTAACCTTTGAGCAAGGCAGCATGAGGGATTGTGCTTAGTCCAATTTACAGGCTCTCAACCTGTTAAACATCCCAAACCCCCTCAATCTATAGCAGCAATGTGGATTTAAAACAGGTGGATTGTTAGCTGGATTGCATTTAATGTAAAGCACTGCAGTGTTGCAGCTTATCCAGGTGAACTCATAAGTGGTGCATTGAGCTGAGATATTCTTCAACCTTCTTTCCTCGGTACTTTGTAAGTACACAGTTCAATAGGTTATAACTCGCACGTGGCCTCAGAAAGCTTCCTTTCTGCTTCCTCTTTTCAGTGCAAAACAAATTCTCCTTGGGGAGTGTGCTATTATTTAATCTGCACTTTGGTCTACATGTTCAACATCAGCTTGCATACAGATGCTTACAGACACATGCATTGTTCTGCACTAGCCCAACATCTTGTACAACAGTTATAGAGGATGCAGAAGGGTCCTTGTCATCCTTTGTCAGCTCTGTGGCAAACCTCCTGTCCTGCACAGAGGTCTTGCCATGCTCTGACGCATGCAACTCTGTGTAATGCGAAGCAGGTGGGACTTTTTCCCATTTCTCAAGGCTTGTCATGCTTTTAAGCTGTAATCTTTTTTGTTTCACAAAGAAAAGAAAAAACCAGAACCAACACACGCTTCCTGACGGATGGGTTTTCTTCAGCAGGACTGCAACAGCCATTCCAGCTCTGACTTCTAAAAACCTGGAGGACCTTTATGCCAAAACTTTGAATGCTCTTTAAAAACGTGTTCACAATGGAAAATGGAAACGATCCTTCTGGTTTACAAAGATGTTTTGATGCTACTGGGATGTTTCATTTGATTTTACAAGATATGACTGAAACTATTAAAAAAGATATTAACAAAGTCTTGACACGAGTTCTTCCCCTTGCCTCTTACCTTTTTACATTTCAGGAGCTTTATGGGATCTTTCCTGTCAGCTGACACTTGGAAAGTAAGTGTATCTATTATTAAGAAATTAGCTGTCTAATAAAGTGTAAGGCAGGAGAAACACAGTTGTCTCCCTTCATACCTGAAAATTACTTAAGGAACAGGTGCCTGACTTGTTCAAAGTCAAAGAGGTAGTTGGTAAGTCAACGGTCAAAGCTGGTTAGGCTAGGACTAGAGCCTACAGCAACTTGGCTTTGTGCTGTTCTGCAGCCAGTGGCACAACCCCAAGGAAGCCTTCTGGAAAGTGCCAAAACCCATCTTGAAGCAAAGCTCATCTGGAGCACAGTGGCTACCCTTTCCTCATGCGCTCCTGCTCCTTCCACTGCCTCGCTGCCCATCCACACTCTTGAGATTTGCTGTCTTGTGTCACACGACTTGTGGCTCTCTGTTTTCTCTCTGCAGCCATTACAAGTGCTCAGTTTGGAGGCATTTTGTGTATTAGGCTGTAAGAATGAACCAGCATCTCTTGGCATTGCTAATTGCCAGCCTGAGAAGCCCAGTGTGTGATGAACTGCCTCTGGGTGTTGTAGTCATGACTTCCATGCCTTTCTTAATATTCAAACACATAGCTCAGAAATGACTTCCTCCCGGGTGCTGTTCTCTTCCTAGAACGGATGGGGTCTGCAGGCTGGAGGAGTCACTGAAACTGCAAATTGCAGATGGAGTAGATATTAAATTTTCCTGTTGCTTTATAAGGAACCTTCTGGGAAATCTGCTGCTGGTGCCATGGCTGAGTTCTGGGGTTTCCCTTGGGTGAAGGTGGATAAAAGTTTGATAAAACAAATTCCCAAAAGGCCGATCATCCATCATAGCACCCAGTCACTGTCGGTGGTGGTACAGGATGTGAGAGGAGGGCACATCTTTCACCTCTTTGAGAAGCTCAGATGAATCACTGTCAGCAGAAGTCATTGTGTTCAATTGTATTAAAAGCCTCCAGACTGGTTACAAAGCTCACAACAGGAGTGGAGGCGTTGTGGCTCAGCCACACTAATGCAAAAGTTTAGTTAAAATGGTGGTTAATGCCTACATGCTATAACCTGAGGGGCTATAGAGAAGCAGCTGGCATCTTAAGTGCCTGCACAAAGCTTCAGGAGGAAATTGCTGCTAGCTTTATTTTCTAATAATTTAAATAGGACTAGGTGGTGGTGGCATTTCACATTGTGTTACACCCAGCAGTTCCCTTCTTACCCAGGGAGCAGCAGCATTGCTGATTGAAATAATTTGTGGATTTTTAATAGCTGAAATGGAGCCAAGATTTACAATTTTTCTCATTTTAATTTGCACAGATGAAAACCAAACACCTCAGATTTTGCCTATATTCAATCAGTTTTGCAAGCAATAATTCAGTAGCCATCAAATTACCTGTGTGCTGAGCCATACAACCGCTTCAGTTGGCTGGGGGCTCTGTCAGCTCTTTAGTTACACAGGCATGGTTCATTATGTCTTTCCCATTAATCCTTTTGTCTTAGGCTGCTTTCTACTGCTTTAACTGGTTCTCTATAACCTCACTGCCTCAGTAGTGCTTCATAACAGCAGCTGCTTAATGGGCTCCTTCCCTACATATACCTACCAGGATCTGTCTCGCTGACTACCTGTCTCAGGGTCTCCTGATGCTCTACACCCTCCTGTTGAACTGGTTCTTTGGGTCATTTCTAATGTTAAGCTTTATTGCCTCTTCTCTCTAAATGGTGAATCTTAGAAAAATAGCGTATTTGTTTTAAAAGCATGTGCCATAGCAATGCCACATCTGGGTCCTGTAAATGCTTGGGAAGTGTCTATTGTTCACTGGGGGGAAATGAGGCTCATCTCAATTGTGCTTCAGGTGTCTCTTCATAGCTGGTCATCTCCATATAATAGAGAGAGCCAGGACTCAGCCAAGCAGATGATGATTGTGGTGGAATGGGGCACGCATGTGTGCTCTTGTGGTGTCCAGTAATTTATTAAAGCAGATGTTCAGAGAAACCGGGCTTGGTAGCTTGTGCCTTGAGTGTCTGCCAGCTCTTGAGGGATCGAGTGAATTCTGTAAAAGAGAACCACTTTCTGCTTACAGGACTAACTCCTCTAATAGCTCTGAAGCAATTGCTGATATGGATTCTCTCCCCGGTGTCTGAAAAGGAGACAGTTTGTTGCCTTTTGATAGCTAAGCTCTCAGACCTTGTATAGGTGTCACTTACATTGAAAGTTTTAAATGTAGATTGGATTTAGGAAGCCCCAGGTTCATTCACTCGCACATTTTTTTACCTCTGTCCCTCAGTATAACGTGGATAATCGGGCATTTTCCTCACACGTTCCTCATGGCTTTGCGAACATAGCGAGAGTTCATCGGCTCACCTGGAAGCCATACATATTTATTCCAGCAATAAATATGGAAATACAGTTTTGTTCCCGTTGCTTTTAGATTCCTTTCCCCTCATGTAGAAACTAGCGTCCTTTATAAATGTTCAGAGAAATCTGGAAGCCTGCAGCTTGTTCTCAGCAATTTCAGCCCACGGGTGACTCTGCAAATGAGAACATCACAAATCATCCCTTTTGCTCGGAGCTGTGCAACGAGCTATGAGCTACCTTTGCTGTTAGGAAGTCTTTTAAAAGTTCAGGAAGCAGTTGCTTCTGAGGGTCTCTCCTGCCTGCTCAGCCCATGCCATTTCCAGGTGTGCTGTGATTGCAGAGCACATGTTCGAGCAAGCGCTACACAGGTTTCAGAGTCTGGCTGGGGCTGAGAGCTCAGGCTGCTTAATGGTAAGACTGTAAGCGTATGGAATGCCTGCTACCAACAAGGTAACCATGGAGTTGGATTTTTCTGTTCCTTACAGAAAAACAACCCTAAGGCTAGAACCGTACCTGGACATGTTTTACTTACACAAACCAGCACAAATGCACCTCCTATGCAACTGGTGATGGACCTGAATGCTCTACCCAAAATAATGATTGAAAGCTCACTCAGGAGGTTGTGCTTTGATACACAGCTGGGTGAACAGTTCAGGAGAGGTGGGCATAAGTAATTGTAAAGTCTGATGAACCCCACCTGAGGGTTTGCCTATGTTCATCTGCACCTTTCTGGGGTCTATCCGTAGACTGCAAGCCTAGCTCTCTGTAGGTACATAGGTTACTAACCTGAGTAGAGAAGAGTCAGAGGATTCCTGTATACTTTGTCTTAAGGTAATGAAAAATAAAGTTCACCCCATGGAATGGAAAGGCAACAAATGTTAACTGGGTTCATTGCACTGGGCTGCCCAGAATGACGAACTCCCTACCACAAGGCACAATCCTGTGAGTGATGGAGCTCACCTGAGCTTCTGGGACATTCCTGTTTGCCTTGTGATAAAAAAGATTATTTCAGTAGGTCATCTACTGTTGCATTTGGCGTTTTGATACTAAAACTCTACGAAGACACAGAAATAATTTGTTTCATTACTGCTGAGTAAGCCCCTCACTAGCATGCCTTTCTATGTTACAGCAACAGTCAGTTGGCTGCGGCAGCTAAAAAGCCGTGTGTGGGGAAAGCCAAAGATTCTCCTTCAAAATATGAAGCAAAAATTCCTCCAAAGTGATGCGACAGCAGTGGCTGGCTTGGGAAGGACAGATCCCTCATATACCATCACAGCTTGGTGTTTGACCTGCTCCTGTGGAGTCTTCTAGGTCTGGGGTGGGGGGAGAGGGAAAGGGGGGCAACTGAGTCCTTAACACTTACTAAGAGTAGTAGATTGATGCTACTTAAGGAAGATCACCTTTTGAGAGAGAAGAACTTAAAGAGTTTTTCGGCCAGTCAAAACACTCCATCAGTTTACAAACATATGTTTTGTTTCTTACTGTCAAGAAACAGAATAAAATTTAGCATTGTATTAACTAAAACATTGAAGAATGTGCTCTAGAAAAACTATTTTATCCCTTATTCCTTGCTCCAGGTAGCCGTGTCAGAGCAGAGATAAGGGAGATTGCTGAACTTCCGGACTTGCATTTGTTGCTGCACTGTGTGAAACTGAAGCATTGATTCCCATGTCATGATGGGTGACAGTATCTTGACAAAGGTCAACTGAGAAGCAAACCCACTGCTTAGGTAAAGTGTAAACCTTATGATATACTCTACAGTCTGACAAGCTCCTGCTTTATCTCCTTCCTACGTATATTGTGTATCTTCTACAATATTTAAACAAAAACCAAGGCAGGCAAAGATAAGACCTCTCATGCAGGCAAGTGTAAGATATGTGCTGGCAAGTGTGTCTTACCAGGCACAGTCGTGTTGATGAGAATGTAGCTTAGCCACAGGAAGGCAGGTGTAGAAAGGGAAGGTGCCCATGCCAGATAAACCTGGATAGTATTAATTTGTTCCTTACAACGAAGTGTTTGTCATTTCATGCTTTAAAAACCAGAAGAACTGGCAATGTCCGCGTCAGTGTTTCATTTCTGTGCCGTTCCCTCCACTCACGCTGCCAGCACAGATGTGGCCTCCACTGATCCCTGGCCAGTGCTGGAAGTGGCAGCTTTGTTCTGGGTACTGGGGCTGGGGCTGGGCTGGCATCTGGGTAACAGGGAGAGGGCTGAGGTCTTGGCTACAGCCCCGTGATGGAGCTTCATGATGGAGCAGCTCCCCTGCGACCTGGACTCAGCCCCGCTCCTGCCAAGGCTGTCTGTATCCTCACAGGTTGGCATCAGCCCTGTCTTCTCCACAAGTGTCTGGTGCTATTCTCTAGGCATGGTCAGTGCTTACAGCTGCAGCCCCAAGTGATGGGTTCTGTGCTTTGTGACAAATGTCCTGGAAAAGCCCATAAGGCTGATAACATCAGAGCACAAGCATCATTTTCTGAGCAGGTTCAATTACAAGCCCTGACTTTCTAGGCTGAGAGTTTTCTTTTAATGCAGGTTGTGTTTCATAAGCATATAAACATCATCCATTACTCAAGCAGCCAAAAGGGAATAGCAGACTGCAGTTCACCCCAGATGTTCAGCTTGATAGCAGAATGTTTAAAGTCATTACTAACACTGAGGGAAAGTAATCCAAAGGCATCTGAAATAGCTGACTGGTCCATGCCACCACTCTGCCAGGCAGAGCCTACCCTGACCAGAAGGAGCCACCACTCTCTGGCACATCATCATCGAGGCTCCTTACTGCTGATGGTCTGCACCCTGAGTCAAGACCTGCTGTCCTGGAAGCATGGCAGATCACCTCAGCCTGGCGCTGTGGTTCCAGTCCTGGGTGACCCCTGCCCACACCTTTTCCAGTCTGCCATCAAACCATCTTGGTTTGTACTGATACTCCTCACAAAGGGCCTGAGCCTTGTTTTTCATTGCTGTCAAAGTATTATCACAGGCATCGAGAGGCTTTCCAAACCTGTGTTCCATCTCTGAGAAGTTGGCTGCATAAAAAACAGAGGGAAAAAAACTATTATTGTCTGAGATGGTGATTAGCAACAGACTGACCGAGATGGGGCTGGTTTTGTCTTCACTCGTCCTTTTTCTCTGATAAGAAGGCACTAAGCCAAATACAAATCCTAAACCAGATGCTTATGCAGAGGTACTTTGATTCTTGTTTCACACATAGGGATCTTTTCAATACTATTGAAAATATGGCCAGCTGTTCATGATGATTGCTGCTTCTCCTTCCAGCAACTCTAGCTGCTCAGCATTTGCTCCAGAAGTGTACTGCCCAACACATATCAAGGCACAGCCATGGATCACAGCGTATAAAGGCATCCTTTGTTTGCAGGGGTTGTTGTTTTTCTTCAGGTTGACTCACAGCAAATGTTCCAATATGACTCAGAAAGAGCCAATATTTAATCATGGAGACATTCTGTACTAGCATCTGAGGTTCAGCAACTTAGGGTGCTGCTGCTGATATTAATAACTTCGCACTAAGAGCTACTTCTGCTCAATGGTGTCAGGGTTGTTTGAGAGTTATCCTGTTCATTGGCTGAAGGGATTTAAAGAACTGCCAGGCACAGAACCCTTTGCCCAGCTGGGGAGAAGTTTGGATGAAACCCAGGGCTACTTTGCTTCAGCTTGTCTATAATTGAACATTTATAACACTTTCTGGAAGTAAGATTTATGTGCAAATCAGGAACACCCTGGTGTCCAGCCACATAAAACCTCTTTTGGCCAGCATTAGAGGTGCTGGCTTCTTTGAGCATACAAAACAAGACATCCTGTTCCCAAACAGATTATGTTTTGGTCTTTCATGTGGCTAACTTCTGGGAAATTTTAGGAAAATGTAGACAATAAGAATGCTATTCATTTCAAAGGGATTGGGATTAGAGCTAAAGACAGGAGTAACGGATTTCACCTCTAGGCTACTCTTGTGAAATTAGGTGTATTTTGGCTTAGTCTTTGGTCAGCATCTTTTAAGCTGCTGAGGTATCATTTAATCTAGACTCGGCCTTCCAAAACCATTTTGAACTCCACTGAGCTAAAGGAAAGAAATAGAAGACAGCAAGCACACACATCACCTTCCTCCTGCTCCCTGTCACCATCACCTTGGTGCCAGAGCAGCAGAGCACTGAAGCCACATACCCTGACAGCCCAGATGCTCAACTCTGCAGCAGTACCCTGCCTGTGCCTGGTGAGGCAGACCCACAGCCGGGCAGATAAGCAGCTCCAAGGCTAGGGGCAGAGCATGTGTTTTTCAAAACCCCTTTTCATTGCTAGGATTGCCACTTAGGCAATCATCTATAGAGTTCCAACTGCTCTTGGTCTAAGACATGAAAAGGAGTCCCAGGTGCTCATTCTGTGGAGATGAATAATTAACTGGCAATCACATAAAAAGGAGCTTTGCTTGATAGCAAGCAGTTTCTCAAGTGCCCAGGCTGCAGGAGAGCTCTTTCAGGATAAAATCGCATGGTTCCTGTTGGTTTGAAAGCAAATTCTTCTCTCTTCCATGGGCTTGAAGAGACCTGGAGCCCGAGAGCTTAAATGGAAAGTTCCTCCCTTATTCCCCTCATGTACTGACTCCAGAGCCACCACAGACTTGCCTCAAACCAAATAGCTGAAAAGTGAATGAGAGGAAACATTTCTAACTTGGGTTTTCTGACTCTCCCAAATCATTCTCCCCCAGCTGATTTCAGGGCAGCTGTAATTGCTGTATGATCTGCTGATGAACAATAGACATATAAACCCTCAAAGAGAGCGTTTGTTTCATGCCTGAGTCTGTCTGACATAAGGAGAAGTTCCTTAAATAACCAGCAGCAGAAAAGAAAAATTATAGGGAGTTGTGGTCTGTGTTGGAAGCTTCCTACACAGGAACTCACCCAACGACTTTTGTATTCCTTCTCAATCCCTGAATGTAAGGAGGAGGTCAGACAATCTCAACTTCATTTCTTTCCCTTCCGCAGTTCTCTCCTTTCAAACGTTTCTTCCAAGCTGAGAGCCTTCTAAATGCCTAGATGTCATCATGGTCTTTGTAGGAAATCAGCTGTGATGCTGACTGCAGCCCCAGTGGCATCAGACCTGTTTGAAATTCACCAGTATGAAGGAAATGAGTGATACTGTGTTTAAAAAATGCTTTCTGGAGGCGCACAAGGTCTCCTCAGACTGCATCATGAAGCTGAACCTGTAGGATAGTTTGATTCAGTCCCTTTTTTCTTTCCCTAACGTGTACGTCCCTGCACCAATGGACTCCTTTTTTGGTGACTCAGTCCTTAGTCTTTTAAAATAGCCTTTTAAAAGAAAGTGAATGGCTTTTTCTGTCTTTCAGAACATTTTTGGCTTGACTGTTCCATTAGATACTTCCAGGACAGGGAGGAGATCAGAGCTTGCCAATAGGTCTTACTGAGCTGTGTTCCTTCTCATTCAAAGGAACGCAACAAGGAAATGTTCTTCTCTTGCTTACTTTAGCTGGATAAAGTGCAAGAGAACCTCTTTGAGACGTTCTTCTTTAAGATTTCTTCTTTTGCACTTACTCCTGTAGACCACGTTGCAGAGGCGTTCATAGACACTGAGCCTTACCTATTATTCTTTCACTCATTTCCAAGTAACCCTTCTTAAATAGCAGTGTGCTGGGACAAAAACAAGACTGGATTTCTATTCTGCTGGTCGTTAGTAATGTACAGTTGGCCAAAACCATTATAGTACAAGTTCCTTGGAATTAGAAAGCGTGGCTGTAAGGTGAAATGTGGAACCAGAACAAGAGAGAGCCACAGCAGGCCCGGATGCTCACACTCTTCTCTTGAAAATACTTTTGTGCAGTGATTCTTATAAACACTCCTTTTCTTCACCCTCTAATCATGCTTGCACTGAGTCACCACAGCAAATTACTGGTGGCACTTTAAAAATAGGGTGCATGTTCTTAGCAAGGAGACCATGAAGGTGTTGCAAGAGCTGGGGCACCTCTCTTATGGAGGCAGGCTGAGAGAACAGGGCTTGTTCAGCCTCGAGAAGTAGAGGATCCAGGGAGACTTTAGCGCAGCTTCCAGTGCCTAAAGAGGGATTATAAGAAAGATGGGGACAAACATTTTAGCAGGGCCTGTTGCAATAGGACAAGGGCTGATGGTTTTACGCTAAAAGAGGGTAGATTTAGACTAGACTAGGAAGAAATGTTTGGGGTTTTTCATAGTGAGGGTGGTGAAACACAATGGCACACATTGGCACACATTGCTCAGAGGTGCTGCAGACACCCCATCACGGGAAACTGGTCAGGCTGGACAAGGGTTTGAGCAACATGGTCTGGTGGAAGGTGTCCCTACTCATGGTAGGGGGGTTGGAAGTGGAGGGAGGTCCCTTCCAAACCAGTCTATGATCTTTTCCTGGACACACACTCCTTTTTTCACCAGGTTCCTTTCAAAGCCGTGTTTCACACAGGGCCCCCTAACACAAATGCTTGCTGCCACCTGCACTTTGCTATGCACTTCAGGGAAGCTCACATGGGTCAGGGTGGGAGGTGTGAGATAAGCCTGATGCTGTAAGTGAACGCTAGTTCCCATCCCCCAGGACACATGAGAAATAACCTCCTCTCTACTCTCACCCCCAAGGGAGGGCTGCTCTGAACACACAGTCTGTGACACTACTGAGAGCCAAACCAAGTAAATGCATTTTAGGTTTTCCTAACTCTGTTTTTCTGAGCTAACTGCTAATGCAACCCACCTGGCTTTCTCCCTAGGATGAGGAAAAGGAGGCAGCCAGCTCCCAGAGGCAAAGATGGGAAAGTTAGGGTGTTACAGACAGTAGGTAGCAGCTGTGTAAGTTTACATAACAAAGCAATTTGGGCAGGTTTCAGCTCATTCTTGTACCATAGTAACATCTTTTGTGCGGCTGATGAGTATGTGGTTGAGCTATGCTCTGAAATGGATCAGCATGAGAAATGGCTTGTTAAACCATAAACTTTTGATCAGGTATGGAAGTGAAGCCCTGGGGCTTACTGTGGTTCCTGAATCTGGTTTACATCTCCATAACAAGGTGCCTAGGCACAGGGTGGCAGGTGGGAAACTTTAGCTGGAAGTTGGTCATTGGTCAACAACCTCTTAAAATCACCTGCCCCCAGCAAGAGCTGACTTTGGAGCTATGCCTCATTGTCCTTCCGCTCCCTGCTGGGGGGATGTGGTGCTTATGGAGACATCCTGATGTGGTTTTCTCCAGCCAGCAGGCCCTTGTTTGGTGCTCAGTTTTTGGGCCGAAGTGAGCAGCTTGCTGATGAGCCATTTGAAGCAGGGGGAGTTAAAGACATCCCTCAGGAAAGGGCTCTTCCTGCTGATGGAGTCTCCTCTGTGTATGGGATCCAAATCCTCAGTTTGCAGAAGAGGTGAGTTTTGTCTTCTGGAGTGTGTGGTACCTATCCCTGAATGATTTTGGGAGGGTCCATAGGTCATTCAGGAACGTGGACGCATCACTTTGCATTTGAAGGAAATAGTAGATGTAGGTTTTTTCTTGAAAACCAGGAATTACAGGAAGTGCAGCCGGGATGTAGCAACACTGTTCAAGGGGGGAAATAAAATACTGGCAAATTCTGCTAGCGTTAGAGCAGTTAAATGAAGTGTGGTTGAAAAGACAGGAGGACTGAAGGAAAGGTTCAGTTTTGTAATATGGATGCAAACGATCTAAGCTGGAATTGGTGTTTCAAACCCAGCCCTGAAACACTGAGCTATTTCAAGAAATGGAAACCAGCCAAACAACAGCAAAATAAAGCAAACCCACAAAAAACCAAACAAACACAAGCAAACCAGAACCCAAACTAT
Organism: Agapornis roseicollis; assembly: GCA_002631895.1. Lineage (NCBI taxonomy): Eukaryota > Metazoa > Chordata > Aves > Psittaciformes > Psittacidae > Agapornis > Agapornis roseicollis. Next base: position 65,815 of record NDXB01017201.1, read on the forward strand.
TCCAAAACAGATAAAAGCCATTGAAAGGACTGTGAATGGATAAAAGAATCCCAGTCTGGGCTAGAAGAGGTGTGAAAAGCTGCTGCAGAGCAGATGAGCACAAGTCAGACCCGGGTAAGGAATCCCATCTCGGGGTGAGCCTCTTCCAAAACTGGCTTGCACAAGCCTTAGATGAGGCTGCTTTCTGCCTCTCACTGTTATTCCACTTCCTTTCCTTCCTGAAAGATGTGCTCCCTGCACAGGGTTGTGTCTTCCAAAGTAATTGGCTCCTCCAGCTCTGTAGAAAGACTCCCACAAGTTGGCAGCAGCCAAACCCAGTAACAGTTTTCTGGCCTGAGAGACTGAAGTTGAGCGTTTTGGTTTTGTAGAGAAATATTTGCTTCTTAAGGAAACCAAGACTTACATTTTTCTTTTTTATCTTCCATTTGAATGGGATAAAACTTATTGTCCATAGCTCGAATTTCAGCTTGGGATTGATTAGATTCATGTCCTGGCTTTTATCTGGTTTTCAGTGAAAGAACATGTTTTTCAGAATACAAATACAAGCTGCAGAACAAGTCACTCTTTTGAAAAAGAAAGCTGCTGCATACAGATGGGTTTTGCAACCGTGTGTTTCAGGGCTTCTGTCCTCCCTCTCTTCAGGGAGTCTTCAGAAGCATTTCAAGGCTTCTTATTTCACTTTTCTTTTCAAATAATACCTTACGTCCTGCATCACCTGTTAAAGGAACAGGGCTCTCCATCACCATCTGATCACTTAGAGTTGTTAATAAAATTGCACTTGGGTTTTTAGGGGTTGTTTTTCAGAAACTTCAGAGCAGTCTTTTTAGGCTGGTGCATCTTCCCGTCCTCCCAGAGGAGTTTCCTTCAAACTAAGGAAACAAAGGCACGACAGACGCTTCCACAGCATCTTGCCTACTGGTGCCGATGGGACCTGGCTCCAGGACAGGCTGTTCGGCTTTTTCTCCTGGTATTAAATCCTCTGCAAAGAGACAAAGCCATAACATCACCTGAACCTTGCAGTGCTTGTGTCTGCCTCCCACTGGACTATGATCAGCAGCTGCCACAGGATTGCTACTTCTGTATGTCTTGTCTCTGCTCTATCTATCAAACCTTCCTCATCAAGAGCAAATCTTCCAGATCAGCGTATGTCTGGTTTCATGTCATGATCTGATAGCGTGTCCCTTAGTTACTTTCCCTTGATTTTACTCTACAGCCAGTTGATAGTCACAGGAAATGGGAAATAACATGAAATTTCAGAATGTAATTTGTCCTTTCTCATTGCTTAGAATTATGTGCTGATGATCTACTTGAGCAGTACGCTGTGGATGACCTGTATGTACTATAGCTGATCCCTGATGCGAGTCTGGCACACTGAATTAGAAATAATTGCAGGTATATTACAGAAGTCGTGGAAAAGCTGTCAAGTACATTGGTGCTAAGCTTTATAAGGATGATTGGCTAGAGCTGACTCCCACTTTTGATTTGGAAGTTCTCCCTCTCCAGGCAAGGCACACATACCTAATTAAGACTGTTCTCTAGGAAAGGGGCAAGAGATGGTCCCTTGGAGCCAAGCTCTCGCTCAGAAATGGTGCTGAATATCTAACAAAAAAGTGCCTTTTTGGCAATAAAATTCAATAACTTCTATCAATCTCCTTCTCCAAAGACCCTGGCGTATGTAAGCTGGTATGAACAAACATGAAGTTGTCTGAGGAGAAATTCAATAGAGAGACATTTGCTTTCATGAATAGTCCTGCTGAAATGAGGAAGGCTGCAAGCAACCAGGATGAATGGTGGCCGATGGGTTCAGCCCCTCTGAGGATGGAGAGTGGCTGCGGTACAGCTCCAGTGGCCCACAGGGGATCCTTGCAGAGAGGCTGTGGGTCATGCTCCCCTTAAATTGCAAAGGGTTGTGCTGAATTAAACTGCTGTTGCAAAAAGAAGGTAATAAACATACTCGAATGTCTCTTTGCACAAAGCGTTACACAGATTTGTACTGGTCCTAGGCCACAGAACTGGGTATTTTAGGTGTGTTAGAATAAGCCTACAGGGTGCTGCATGTGGCTCCTTTTGATTACATTTGCAAAGACTGGTCTGTGATAATAAAGCATTTGAATCACAGGGTCATGTAGTTCCTCACCACATACCGGATCACTGTGGATATCTTTACAGGTCGCTTTTATGTTAGTCTTCAGTATGTCAGGCTGGTCCAGCATGTTCAAAGGACTCATTTTCAGCTCCTAACTCAATCATCAGGACACTGGCTAATCCCATACAGGTCCTCGGATCATCTGTTCCTTTCCTCTGTCTGAGAAATAGGAATTGTATCTCGCCGCCTCTCAGTAAGGCTGTGAGAATAAAAGCTCACATACAGTTTCAGGGGGATTTAATGAAGTACCTTTGCAGACAGAAGGTCTATGCACAGCACCTTTCCTCCATACTTTTGCCCACAAAGTGGAATAAAAAAGCAACCCAACAACCCAACTTTGAGACTCTACAGTGTTTGCGTACCTCAGAGCAATCCATGCCACTGAAAAGAAAGCACAGCACTTCAAGGAGGATCTGCAAGTAATTAGTGCATTTACTTTGGCATGGCTAAATTGACTGTGCTCCACTCACTCCCTTTTCAGCTGAGCACCTTCACATTATGTGAATCATTTCTCTCTTTGTACTGATGCACTTTTCCATTGAAGTAAGGTATGATCCGTGGTTACAGGAACCCTGCCTCGAAGCCTGCTCCAGCAGGGGCTGCAGGTGCTGCAGCAGCGAATGCCGAGCAAAAGCCCTGCTGTGGGCATCATCTGAGTCCCAACAGAGCTGGCATCGTGGCTCTGCACAGAGCAAGGGGAAAATGATCTACCCGAGTGAAACACTGGATGTGTAGGCTGAAATTGGCCCCTGGCCACAATTGGGAGATTTATTATAATTCAGAGCTTTATGATTCATAATTCCCAGTAAGGTGGAGGCAAGACCTGGTGGGAGAGCAGATACGAATGACTATGTGCCCTGGGTTCAGCAGGAGCAGTCATTTTTCTCCTTCTTAGTAGCTGATGCAGTGCTGTGTTTTTGACTTTCAGCCTGGGAACAGCGCTGATAACACCGATGTTTTTAGTTGCTGCTCAGTGATGTTTAGTCTGACCAAGGACTTTGTGAGTCTGATGCTCTGCAGGGAGGAGGGGAAGCTGTGAGGAAGCAGAGACAGCACTCCTGACCCAAAGTAACCAAAGAGGTATTCCATACCACAGCTCATCATGCCCACTGGGGGCAGTTACCAAGAAGAGCTAGGTCACTGCTTGGGTCTGGCTGGGAATTGGTTGGAGGGTGGTGAGTGATTGTATTTTCTTCCTTGTTATTTCCCTTATCGTTATTATTGTTGGTGGCAGCAGCAGTGGTTTGTGTTATACCTTAGTTACTGGGCTGCTCTGATCTCAACCCATGGGAGTTACATTCTTTCAGTCCTCCTCCCCATCCCTCCAGGAGCGTAGGGGAGGAAAGGGAAGAGGGGAGTGAGGGAGCAGCTGTGTGGTTCTGAGATACCGGCTGGGCTTAACCCACGACACTGCGGAAGGAGCGCTTCATCGTTTCTGGGGGCTCAGCTTGAGCATGCTCTACTGGGTGCGAGTGAGGACATAATGCCCGGATGCACTTGGCTGGTTGCTCACAGAAGCAGAATCTTGTTTCAATTCAAGATAATCGGGTGGAATAGGTTTGCCTTTCCTTTGCAGCACAATACAGTGAATTTCAGGCTGGATTGATGGTCCTGCAGAGCAATGTTTTTCTGTNGAATCTTGTTTCAATTCAAGATAATCGGGTGGAATAGGTTTGCCTTTCCTTTGCAGCTTGTTCAATATAATGTGTTCTCTTAATACTCGTGGACTCTTCCCCATCTAAAACCATTGACAACCCTAGCAATAGAAGGAACAGGCAATTTCACCTGCATTTAAAGGCAGTGCAAAGAAATTGATCTGTCTCTCATCGGTCCCATTAGCTGGGAAGGAAGTTTTGCAGCAGATCAGCAGTGGCTCGGTGCGAGCTGTTGTGGAAGGTGTTCTGCAGCAAGTCCCCGTATTGGAGAGGTTTTTTCCCGAGTGGTCTGTTGGGTATCACAGGGGCAGTAAATGGGCTTGAGGATTTCAGGAAACGAGTTTGTGCATTGACATGCTGAGCTAGGATTTGGCTTCTCCTGTTCATGGGAAAAGCAGGTTACTGGGAGAGATAGAGAACTTTATCTCCCACTGGCTTCCTCTGAAGCAGAGGCCCAAATGGATCAACTGTCTTGAATAGTTTACCTGGAGTTTGCAGACATCCAAACTGAGTCATAGGTCAATGCCAATGGACTGTCCCGACATATGAGCTTCTTGTCACGCCTGCATCATGCTGAAGGCAGCAGAGTGAACCTGAACACTCAGCATGGAAGGAGAAGTGGAAGGACAGAGTTGTAGCCATTTACTTCAGCATATTTAAGGAAGTATTAGTAAAAACAATGACTAAACCGAAGTTTTCCCTCAGAGAGTGGGGGCTGAAAGAACCTGCGACAAAGAAGAAATGTTGTAAGCTGTTGCCTACAAAAGCTACTACTCTTTACTGGAGATTGCTGAGATTGGAGAGCAAAGTCGATCATGCTGTGACAGTTATTTCACTCTTAGCAGGTTCTTGACAGTGCTGGAGGTAACACTGGCAGCAGGCAATGGTATGTTACCACAGGCAACAGCAGCCCTGCAGCTCTGCACTCTCTGTTCTCCTCTGTGGTTAGTACCTTTTCGCTTCTCAAGGGCACCTCTCCACCAGATATTCTGACATTGCTTGTTGTGCTGCCCTTCTCTGGAGCAGCATGCCTCTGCCTGGAGAGAATGCGGCTCTGTAGGTCACGGCCCCCAGCCCCAGAATGCCTGGCTGTAGTCTTGAGAGACAGAGGCATTGCCAGCAGCTCCCTTGGCTGATGCTAAATGATTGAAGAGCTTTTGGTCAGTGTCCACGTCATAAAACATGACATTAACTGGGTGCCGAGACAGATAGGCAGATGTCAGGTAGGATGCGTGATCATTTGCAGGTCACAGCTGCAAGGATCCTGCCTAGGTCTGAATCAAATCACTTTGACAAGAGATATGGGTGTTGAACTTAGCAGAAGGGGCTCCCATTTTTGACTTGCACTGAATCATTCAAGTGTTCACAATGCAGAGATCAAGCTGTAGTCTAGTACTCCCTAAATAAGGCTTATCTGCTTCAAATATGCCCATCACTTATTGCTGTCAAGCAGATATAGAAGGCATTAGTTGTCAGGGAATGCTTCTAATTTGCATGTTAGCAGCTATTATTACTTCAGAGTAGCAAATTTTATGTTTTTGCCTAAAAGCCTGCACTTGGTAAATTAAAGCGTTTTGTAAAAGCTGGATTCTGTCTGCAACAGCTTTCACATATTGAGAGGGGAATGCAAGAGACAGCTTATGGTGAATAATGTCAGTGGGGGTGAAGAAACATGCAGATAAAGCACATGTTGCCAAGTGCTGCGGGCTGAGCAGATTTTACTTCTCTCAAGAAGCCAAACTTTGTTGTACCTACGTGGAGGAGCATTCCCCAAAGCACTTGGTGTCCTTGAGCCCCAGAGCACCCTCATGGTGCAAAAAGGCTCTGAATGCCTTTGACAGTAAATATGGTCTGGAGCATTGCTTCCAACAGTGGCTGCAGTTGCAGCAATGATGTTGGAGCTGGCCTGGGTGAGTGCAGGTGAGGAGGCACAGTGCTGGCACAGTGCTGGTTCTCAGTGGCCACTGACCTCCTCACACTGGGCACTGCAGCAGGATGCCACTGTTAGGCACACCTGGAAGTGCCAAAGCTCATCCACCTGTTCCTCTCTCAAGATGCAGTCTACTAAAGGCTTATTGCAATGACATTAAGCTGTTCTGCACAGTGCACAGCCCCTAAGTTAAATACATTTGTTATTTTGAATTAGCTTCTGGAGCTGCTTTGTTTAATTCATTATTGGTGTCTTCACTCCATGATGGCTAAACATGGTTTATTTATTAAGTCTTATTAAGTCCACAAAATGCCTTGCAAGATTTCTGTGCCTGCTCATCTCCCATTTGTAAATCACAAAAGCAGTGCTAGTCACTATAAATGAAGATGAATGCAGAGCCTCATGTAGACTTGGGAATTTTAGCTATTGAATTTTGTTCCTGTGAATAGGACTCAAGCACTGAAACTTCCTGTCGGCTCCAGCTGCTTTCAACTCTGAATGGGAGAGACCTTTTCTTTTCAAACCAGAAATCTCTTTATTGCACCAGAAGACCTTGGTTTAGGTTTTTCTATAACCTGTATCCTCCGTCCTCCCTGTGGTGCAGTCCCATGCAGACCTCAGCCTGGAAAGACAGGGGATGCTCTTGGAGGCACAGCCGTTTTCTCTGCAGGCTGCTCTGTGCAGCTCCGTCACGTGTTCTGAAGCAGAAATGGCTCAAAGGTAGGAGCAGCTTCAGAGCAGTACTGTTTGTGAAGCAGAACCTTCCCCTGGGGGGCCCATGCCTGGCACCAGCAATGGAGCTCAGGGAATCACAGACAGGGAGGCCAACAAAAAAGCTGAAAATCGCACCCTTAGAATGTGATGGGAACTTTTCCATTAGGAAAATATAATGGCCTTGTATTCTCAGTATTTCTCTTATGCCCTCTTATGAGGTCTTTACATACCTCATAAATATGAAACATAATAACCTGCAGGGGCCTGTAAGGACAATTTCATTCGGCTTTGCAAGTTCAGAACTCCAGTAATGAAAGCATTTTCTTTGTATCTTCATGGGAGCAGACAGGGACAAGCATTTTAATACGTATTCCTACTTAGACTGTGGTAACACAGCCTGGGGAGAAAGACTCCGTTTCTGCCATGATTTGGCTCATAGCTAAGTTCTGCCCAGTAATGAAGATGAATCATGTCTTTACAAGCCATTTCTTTAAAATTAGTTTATATTAAGGTGTAAGAGTGAGCAGCTTTGACTCTTGACACTTTTACAGATTCTGCAATTGAATTATATGGTGAATTATCTGATTTATCTTTGCCAGACAGGAAAAAGCCCCTGCAGGCAAGTACTGGGAAGATACTCTGAATCCATGAAGTGCAGAGGTTCATGCCTAACAACCGACCTGGCCTCCCTGAGCACAGGCAATGCAATCTGTGCTTTTGTCCAAAAGATCATGCTGCTCCTAATCTGGTTTTAAATCTGGTTTTAATGTTCCCAGGTGGAACGAAATCCCTAAGAGCTTAGGAATTTCAGATCCAGACCCAGCTACTCTCCTAACAGACAGTTAGCTGCACTGGTGAGGAAGGAGTTTGTGTTTAAAAACACACATGTGTCCTGGGTTCAGCAATAGCAGTCAATTTTTCTCCTTCTTAGTAGCTGGTGCAGCACTGTGTTTTGACTCAACCTGGGAACAAAACTGATAACAGGGATGTTTTCAGTTGTCGCTAAGTAATGTTTATTCTGACCAAGGACTTTGTGAGCCTCATGCTCTGCCAGGGAGGAGGGGTGGCCGGGAGGAAGCAGGGATAGGATGCCTGACCCAAACTGACCAAAGAGGTATTCCATACCATAGCACATCATGCCCAGGATGTAACTGGGAGTTACCCGGAAGGGCGAGTTCTCTCTGGGGGTTGGAGGAGGTGTTTCGGTCAGTGCTGAGTTGGGGTATTGTGAGTTATCTGTTGGTGGTTGGTGAGATGCTGCATTCTCTTCCCTTGTTCTTTCCTTTATCATTACTATTATTGGTGGTAGCAGCAGTGATTTGTGTTGTACCTTAGTTACTGAACTGTTCTTATCTCAATCTGTGGGAGTTGCATTCTTTTGATTCTCCTCCCCATCCCTCTGGAAGCAGGGAAGGGCGAGAAAGGGGGGGTTGAGTGAGTGAACGAGCTGCCTGGTTTGGTTTAAACCACGACAACATGTCATAATCCCAGGTAGATCTACAAAGTCAGGGACAGGAACTGAGTCAGATTACGTATGTTGACAACATGTGTTTTGTGACTAGCATCTAGTGACAGTGCTGGGAAGTTTTAACTGAGAATTACAATTTATTCTTACCCTACCTGTCAAATTGCAATGAAATGTATGTGATTTTTCTGAAGTAAGTGCTTTCATTCTTTGGTATTTAGATTTACTAGGCTACTGACCAAACAAAGATCTTAATTCTTATCTGGTTTCTTTGGCTCTCATCAACAATTAGTCTGCATTCATCTCAACCCAGATTTCAGCAATCTGACATTTCTTTTTGACACAAAAAGGTCAAAACTCAAAATCATCTCATGAAAATGAAGAATTAAACAAAAATTTAGGACTCGAGTAGCGTCAAAGGGAGAAAACAAAAGGCTGTCTATAGGAGCAAAGGTTCACTCTGCACAGTTCAAATTCGTGTGTTTGAAAAGGTACTTTTCTCCTGTGCTGACTTAGAGGAGCCAGCACAAATGTTAAGTTAGAATACATGAAGAACACTGAAGTCTGTTAGAAGCAGCTCAGGATGTTTATAAGTTGATAATAACTGCAGCAAACCAGCATGTGACTACTTAAGTGTTTGAACCTTTGACAGAATAGATCAGTTTTGCAAAGAATGCTGTAGTATAGAAGAGCGTGCCTTTTACAAGAGGGGCACTTTGCACCACTCAGGTTTATCCACCTAAATGCTGTTCTGCCACGTTGTCCTTCGAATGCATGACAGAAAATGAATGGGAGCTCTGGCAAATAAGCACATCTGGTGTAGGAGCCCAGGGATGAAGCCTGGCTTGTTCCCACAGCCTCTATGCAGAGATGCTGATGGGTGCTTACCCACCCCGGGGCTGTTCAATGCAGGCTCCCCATTGCTCTGGGGCTGCAGCAATGCCATGTGTGTCACATAGGGCATGTGTGTGTATATAGATACACGTGGCATTCACCAACCAAGCCATCAGCAGCAATTTCTGAGAGCCTGTGTCTCTGGAAGGCATGCAACCATTTCTCCTTTGGTAGCAAGGAGTCCTGCTTCTGACCTTTCTGTATGCCACAGCCCCCTCCACCTCTATGGCTGTGATGTCCTCCAACTAAAATCCTGACTGAGGCGATCAGTGTCCTTATACAGTAAAAACTATGAAGAAGAGGATGCAATGGCCCACTAGCTGGCTCATGTCTGGCTCAGCCCCTAGGCAGGGCGCAGGTATGTGACATCTGTGGGCTGGGAGAAGAGAGGGGTCTGGGGATGCTATGAAAGGGCTTAGAAGTCTGGTACACAATACTTATGGCAAAAGACATTCTGTGTTGCCAAACAAATGCTGGGATACCAAGTCTGTCAAAACCGAGAAGTTGACGTTTGTCTCCAATCCTGTATTGCAAACCTGCCCGTTCCCTGCTCAGCTCCTCTGCCTGCTCAGCACCTGGTGCTGCCAGATGCCCCATACTGTGAGCATGGGGGCCCACTGCAGGAAGGCAGCACAGAAAACTCTTCACATCTGCGTTTCTGAGCTTGGAGCCTGCTCTGCAAATGACTGCAAAGGAAAGGAAGGAGAAGACAAGGGATTTGCATCCAGATTGCTGCTCTTTGCCGTGGCTCTCCCTGCCGTCCTGGCTCGGTGCACAGGGACTCTCCAGACACACAGCAGCACCCTGAAAATTCTGTTCTCATCTTCACATTTCATTTCCCTCTTTTTACACTGTCCTCCATGCCACAGGAGAGCAAGAAGGGGACAGTGTCAGGCACAAAGCTGGGAGAAATCCTCAGATGCCCTCTGCTTACTCTGCAACAGAGAGAAAGATGCTGCAAATTAGTAAAGATGCTTCACCTCATGTAGCTGTTGTGCCGGGTACACAGAAAGGAGGAGACGGAGGAGAGAAGAGATGAGGACGATGAGGACACATCCTCATTCTCTTTATTTTGCTGCTCTGCTACATCCGCACATGTCAGTCTCTCCCATTGTCTATGCGTGTGGTTGTGATACACCTCAGGATAAATGAGGAAGAAATACGCGATTGGCTATTTCCTCCATGGTGTGTCATCTGGCAGGCAGTATATATCACAGGGAAAGCAGGGACCACTCAGTCTCTCAGCAGAGCTGCTTCAGTGTATATAGCTCAGAGACACTTTGAGGATGGAAAGAAAAGGGAAAAGCAGCCCTTGCTTTTCTGATTCTGACAAACTCTAAAAATACCTGACAGATGAAGGACTATGTGGAAAACAAATCAAGTGGATTTCCAAGAAGTTGTTGTGGGACAGAAGCAGAACAGTGTCCAGAAAGGAAATATTAACTAGGATTTCTTCCTGGGTGCAGAGAAGAAAGTGTTGGGAATCTCTGATATTTCAGCATCTGAGTCAGCTTCTGTACATAGGACATATGGGACTGGAAAACGACAGCAGCTGGAGAGTTCCTGAAACAGAGCTCACGTGCAATCAGCATAGGAACTAGGACCCGTTTATCCGCTCTTCTATGTAGTTTGCAACCACAGAGCAGGTTTTTAAAATGCAAGGGGTTGTGTGCCCTCCTGCAACCACTGACTTTAGCACCTGAGCTGCCAGTAAGAAAGGCAGGAGGAGCAAGCAGCCTGCCCAGGAACACAGGCAGTGCTGGAGCTTTGCTTCCCAAGCCATGAGCAGGCGCACGTGGTTCCCACTGCAGTATATCTCCAAGCCCTTCTGGAGAGCAGAGAATCACAACACAACCAACTTCTTCTCTGCACTGTATGGCTTTCCTAACAAATCTTTCTTCCACAGTGACTTGGACCTGGAGGACTTAGGGGACTTTGGCAGCGGGACTCGATACGAGGGTGAGTCCCAGAGCCGGACAGTGAAGGCACTGCTGATTCTAGCCTACTCTGTGATCATCTGCATCTCACTCTTTGGCAACATCCTGGTGTGCCACGTGGTGATCAAGAACAAAAGGATGCACTCAGCCACCAGCCTCTTCATCGTCAACCTGGCCGTTGCTGACGTGATGATCACCATTCTGAACACCCCCTTCACGCTGGTGAGCATTGGGCTTGTCTCTGCTTTGGTGGTGGCTGTGTGTGCCTGTCAGCTGTGTGCACGTATATTGAATGGGCCAGGAACAGGCTAATAGGCAGAGTTTCTTTTTGTCCCCCTCCCTTTTTCCTCTTGGACAAGCTGCTGTCGTGTCCCCACCACCCCTTGCAGCAGGCAGAGCTCAGTGAGCAGAGCTGGGACACTTGTGCCCCCTCCTCATGTCACTTCTCTTCAGCTCTCCTCCCTCTTCGCAGGACAGTGCCAAAGTGCTGTCTGTTTTTAATGGGGAAGGAAGCAGGGACAATTTTGACACTAGAAAGTCCAGCTAACTACCAATTTCCTATGGAAATGATGCAGAAGAGGTCAGTCTTTGTGAAGATGATCATAGGGGAAACTGCTAGGTCTGTTCATAGGGGAAACTGTTAGGAAACTGCTAGGTCAGCTTGACATGCCTCTCACTGGGGCACTATGAACTGCTTTTTGCAGCTGATTGTCCTTTGCTTATTTCAGTTATTAAGTAATATAAGACATAAAATAACGAGGTGGGAAGAGTTAAACGGATTCATTACTTGCTCCACTGTCACAAGCTATAAGCAATGTGTAAGTAGGACTCTGTGTATAGCTGAATTTGACACAGCCCTCTGATTCAAAAGCATCTCATGTACTCCTGCTTCAGCCCTTGTACAAAGCTGTGCCCACAGAGTTCTGACTTCCAAAAGCAGCTCCTGAATTGCCAGTTTGAATTCACCTATTCTTAGATTGCTCCTGTTTCTTTGATGGGGTTCTTTCTCCTTGCTCTGGCAGGATTTGCATCCCACAATCTATTCAGGGGAATGCAGTGCCCTCTCGTGTGTTTGCATGATAGTCACGCACAAGTAATTAAATAACTGTAATCTCTTGGGAAGGAGCTTTACCTCAACTTCCAAGAAACAGCATTTTGCTACGCGTTCCGTGACAGAGTCATTGCTACTGGAGTTGTCTCTATAGGGAAATTAATCGGATTAATTGAGAACAGCCTAGCTACTCGGCTGAATTTCTGGGTGGACAGATGGTTTGTAGTAAATGTGCTTTATTTCTAAGTGGCTTCATTTCCTTCCAGAATGAGTTACATTAATTCGGAAAAAACAGTGTCAGGAATAATAAGGGGGTGAGAGAACAACTGTTATTTGGACTAATGTCTCCTGCAGAAAATCCACACTAAGCAGCACCCTCTGGGAACTCGTAGGAAATGCCACCCTGCCCTTGCCACTGCAGGCTCATTGCCCCACTCCCCTCCCAAGAGGGGCTGGATTTCATGCCTGGGTGGAGCTGGCTCCTGTACCTGCCGCAGTCCCATCAATGAGGGCAGCCCAGCCTGTGATGTGTGAGTCGATCTTTCAGCTGGAGGGGGGAATTTCCGCCTGTCCGCGTAACTTAATTGACACCTCTGGAATTGCTGCCGATGCATCTCACAAAATGTGCTTAGAGGAGAGCTGGGCTGAGACATCACTGTGCAAGCAAGATCCTGACACCCAGCTCCATGCCCTGTTTCTGGTAGCTGCAGGCTCCAGGAAGTGTACGGACATGGGGCACGCAGGCAGGGATGCTCCACAGACAGGCATTCTCTCACTTGGAGGGGGTACCCCGCTATTTCAGTACCCTCAGTGTTTTTCTTTCATGAATTTCTCTAAGTTTTGAACCCATGCAACTTTCAGCACCCACAGATTTAAACATGCAACTATTCTGAAGAAAGCAAGCTACTGCTCCTCCCTGTGGAGCCACGTCAAGGAGTTGAGATCCATTTATACTAGATATTAGGAAGAAGTTCTTCCCTGCAAGGGAAGAGACACTGGCACAGGGTGCCCAGAGAAGCTGTGGCAGCCCCATCCCTCCAGTGTTCAAGGCCAGGTTGGACAGGGCTTGGAGCAAGCTGCTCCAGTGGAAGGTGTGCCTGCCTGTGGCAGGGGTTGGAGCTGGATGAGCTGTAAGGTCCCTTCCAACACAAACCATTCTGGGATTTTCCAGACAGCCGATGTTCCATGTACCCATGTACACATGCACATGCAAGAACACACACACAGAGCACTACTCAAGCAGATTTTTTTGTGACAGATCTCGCCTCTGTTTCAAAGCATCTTGCATAGTTACTGTTTCCCCAGAAAAACTAATGCATCTACAAAGCATAACGAAACTATGAAAGCATTTGTTCCTTACCATGCTCCTGGGAAGCCTATTTGGTGCTCCTCTGATAATATTCACTTTCTGATCCAATTTTGTCTGTTCTTCAGGTGCGGTTTGTAAGCAGTACCTGGGTGTTTGGAAAGTTGATGTGTCACGTAAGCCGGTTTGTTCAGTACTGCTCTGTTCATGTGTCTGTGCTGACCCTTGCAGCCATCGCTCTGGATCGGCATCAGGTATGTGATTCACATGATCCCTAAGTTTGCTAGAAGATAAGGCACTAAATAGTTTACCCCCCTTGAAATCCCAGTACCTGGAAACCTGGTTTGTCTTGGGAATCAAGGGACGGAGGGGGGAACTCTGCTTTTCATGGTGGTAGTCAAAAAACTCATGCTTTGTTTTACAGTAAGGATGACCAAACACTGGAACAGGCTGTCCGGAGAAGTTGTGGACTCTCTGTCCTTGGAGATACTCAAAGCCTGTGAGCCCTGGACAGCCTGCTCTAGCTGAACCTGCGGTGCACAGGGCATTGAAGTAGGTGGTCTCCAGGGGTCCCTGCCCAGCTTAGGCACTCTGCCGAGGACAGCCCTGAAAGCACAGCGGCAATATATACTGAAGATCAAGCACCAGCAAGCCAAGGCAGAATCTCAGTATGAGTTTATGAAGAATCTTAACTGTTCTTAGGCTTGCCTCACTATTCTGGGATGCCTAAGACTGGAAGCAGTGCGAGCTATGTTAGCATATTCAGTTAGAGGTGAAAAATTCTTCTCTTCACCCAGCTCTGTTACTTTCCGGCACATACCAACAAGGAAAACCTTACAGATTACAGTGCAAAGCAAAGGGTTTCCTTGAAGTAGAGCAGTTTGTCATGTTTGCTTAAGCTGACAAATGCTGTGTGCTGAGAGAGCAGATCCTGCAAGGCACGCTCTCAGCCAGCGAGTGTAGTGGTGGAGTCACTAAAACGCTGGCTATTTAAAAGCAGCTTCACATGAGAAAGGACATGGCTAGATGAAGTTCAAAATGGTAACAAATTCCATTCTGGATGGGCTCCATCTGGTGTCAGGAAATTCCAGTGGCTGACCCAGTACAGATCATCCACTCCTGTCTTTTTCACTGAAAAAGGTTTGTTGTGTGCCCTTCCTTAGTGCAATATTGTAGCTCTTGAAAGCAAAGTGTTTTGATAATGATTTACTTTAATCAGTAGCTTCTGGATTCATTGCAAGGCATGTGTAGGTATCAAGAAGTGTTTGTTTAAGGGCAAACACAATACCTACCTTTAAATTCAGTGGAGTAGGTTGCTCAGAACTTGAATTAGCTAGTACGGCCCAAGGAGATAAAGACAGAAGTAAGGATATGTCACTGAGCAAAGAGAAATCAGTGCTAGTCCTGAGAGGTACCAGAGCAGACAGGTGCTCCAGGGGAGCTGTAGAAGCTTGGTGAAATAAGATACTTATAATGGGACTAGAAAAGACATGCTGAATACCAAAGACTTCCTCAGCTGAGAGATCATTTGGATAACATGAAAGGTCTATTTTTAATTATTGTTTTTTTCCTAATCTGATAATCCATAGTGCATGTAGCTCAACAGGCACCTAACAGTCATGATCTCTAAAGTCAAGCTGATGGGTGACACTGGGAGTGTTTCTCTGCTCAGGACTCGGGTCCAGCAGTAGCATTTAACACTTGCACAAACCCTTACATTTGCCAGATGCTGTACTCTCTGATGTCTGTAAAATGGGTTTTAACACTGGAGGGATGTAGAGCTGCTGCAGCACTTCAAACTGCATTATGATGCTCAAAAAGTGACCAAGATGCTGTCAGATAAAGTAGCTCTCCTTAGCAGCAAACGTGCATAGAGTACTCCATGCTGCAGCCAGTACTGCACAGGGTAAGCTGTGAATGTAAAAGGGACCAGCCTTCAAGGTGGTTAGTCCTATGCTGGCCAAGGATTACATTCAACCTTGTTTCTCCAGCATCTTGTCACCAATGCAAATGCTGCAAGCCCCAGGGTTGCCATCTGTACTGCAGACCTTGTCTCCTAATTAGGAGACTTTCTGCATTCCCTGGAGTACAGATTAGAGCAGCCTCTTGGCTTTCAACTTGTGCCGCTCTTCAGGTCCATGTCGAGCGTTTCTTGCTGTCCTGGCTGTTTGCTTCTTTGTGATCAGCAAGAAATTCTTGCTCCTGGACATGAGCAAAGCAAAGATGCATTCTTTTCTTTTCTAGAGCTTGCTGCTTGTTTTTATCAATTGAAGACACTATAAATCCTCATGTATAAATTCTCTGCAGGTTATTATGCACCCCCTGAAGCCACGCATGTCCATGGTGAAAGGAGGAATTTGCATCATTATCATCTGGGTTATGGCCAGTTGCTTCTCACTGCCTCATGCCATTTATCAGACTTTGACAAGGTTTTATATTGGGTAAGGCATTTACATGGTGCTTTTTATAATATGACATAAACAGCTTAATCAAAGCTCCACAGATTCTGAGGGACACATCTCTGCCTGTATTATTAGAGAAGGAAGTAGGGTGACACAGAGAAGCCTCCCTTCTCTTTCACTAGGTAGTGTGTTCTTCCCCGAAGAGCAATGCAAATCAAGGAACTTGCATTCAGGTTGGCTTGTTGTCAGCTCAGAGCTTCAGGAGAGAGGTGCTCTTTGTCATCACAGGGCACAGACTTCAATATGGATTATTTGTTTATTTTCTTGAGGGTGTGTTTGAAACATCTTCACAGGGCAGAAGGTGGAACTGAAAGCAGTATTTTAACTGAAAGTGGCACCTTGTTACTGAATGATTTCTGTACCTTTACTGAAACGTGTAAGACCATCTGAGAGGTTTGTCTTCTGGGAGTTGGGTGCAGCTGGCAGTGGAACTGACAGTTCTTTCTCTCTTTGGTCATCAGAAACAGAACAATACGAATGGTCTGCCTCCCCAGCTTCCCTCCTCCTGCTGATCTGTTCTGGAAGTATTTGGATTTGACTACTTTTGTGCTCTTGTATGTCCTGCCCTTGCTTGTCATCTCCATCACATATACCATGGTGGCCAAGAAGCTCTGGCTGAGAAACGCCATCGGGGATCTCACCATGGAGCAATACTATGCACATCAACGGAAAAAGAAGATGACACTGAAGATGCTGATGGTGGTGGTGGTTGTGTTTGCAGTGTGCTGGTTCCCCCTGAACTGCTATGTGGTGTTGATCTCCTGTAGGGCCATCCACAGTAGCAACGCTCTGTACTTTGCTTTTCACTGGTTTGCCATGAGCAGCACCTGCTACAACCCCTTCATTTACTGTTGGCTGAATGAGAACTTCAGATCTGAGTTGAAGTCCCTGCTGTGTGTGTGCCGGCGAAGTAGCGCAGCCCAGAGCCATGCTCTGCAGTCCATCTCCCCCCCTTTCAGGCATGCCTGGGTTGAGAACTGCCATTATGAAAGAGGCAGCGCCTGCCAGAAGGGGAGAGTATCCTCCCAGGGGAACTCCGCAAAGACAGATATATCCAGTGTTCAGCCATTTGTGTCAGAAAACTAAAGCCTTCATCTGATGGCCAGGCAGCATTGTGTTATAATTGCAGAGACATAGGAAAGAATTAGTTGGAAAGGACTGCTGGAGATCATCGAGTCCAACCTTCTGCCCAAACCAAGCTAGCTTCAGCATTCAACAGGACCTTGTCCAGTCAGGTCTTCAAAAGTCTCCAGGGAGGGGCTGCCCACATGTGAGCTCCAGTGGGAGGTGTTGAGTGAGGCTTTAATTGGAACAGTCAGCAAACCAAAGAGGAGTCTCTAACAGCACACAAAATCTGTCACAGGCTAAACAAATAAGGGGAACGCACACCAAGTGGTGAACACTGATTTAAACTAGACAGCTGTTGATGCATATAGAAACACTATCAATTCCTTCTTTGTTCGTTCTTTGTAATTTCTTCAAGATGAATAATGTTTATAGCCCTCTGCCTTTCCCAGGTGGAAAACTGCCGTTCATTTCCTAACTGTACATTCCCTGCTGATCCTTACAGAAGCAGCACTTTCTTCTGTAAGAATCGGCAGTCTGGCAATGGTGAGCTGCCTTCAAAGACTCTGATTTCCTGGAGGTGGTTGTGAAAGCTTACATCCTTGTAAAAGTCTGGCAAACTTTGCCATCATTATATATAACCTTCATCTGGATGCTCTCACTTCAATATAGCTCTGTTAAAATTTCCTTATGCTTGTAATACAACAAGATTTGCTTCACCAACTTTTTTGGGGGATGATAACAGCCAAATAAAGTACCTGTTTAAGGGCCCTCTTTCTCCTGTGGGTTTTGTGTAACATTTAGTCTGGAGAAGAGAAGGCTCAGGGAGGGGACTTTATTGCTTTATGCAACTACCTGAAAGGAGGATGGAGAGAGGAGGTGGTTGGTCCCTTTTCCCAAGTAACAAGTGACAGGACAAGAGGAAATGGCCAGGAAAAGGTTTAGACTGGATATTAGGAACAATTTCTTCACCAAAGGGATGATCAGGCACTGGAAGTGGCTTCCCAGGGAAATGGTGGAATCACCATCCCTGGAAGTGTTTAAAAAGTCTGTACATGAGGCCCCTAGTGACATGGTTTAGTGGTGGACTTGGTGGCCTTAAAGGTCTTTTCCAACCTGGTTGTTTCGATGATTCTACAACTTTAAACTTCTGAAAGGGAGATGCTCTCTCTTACAGGACTATTAATGAGGAAGTGTGGACTGCTGCTCCTGACAGTCTCAAAACCTTACATTTGTATGTGTTTTGACATCCTTCAGCATGAAAAGCCCTTTGTAAAAGCAGAGCTCTGATTATGCAGATGAGGAGTCACCTGTGGATGTGTGCTGACTACAAATGCCATTTGATTCCCATGGATTTTGTTGTTGCTCCATACAGTTAAGCTGTTGGTCTCAGCAGCACTTCTCCTGGACGCTTCAGTCCGGACAGGAGCATGGACTCTAACTTGAATTCAATTCTTATTCTCCAATAGACACTTCCATGAGAGGAGCACAGCTGATTTCTCCCAGGCGCTCCTCAGTCACCTCCTGGGGCCCTCCCCCTTGAGGGGACCCCCTCTCTCCCTTACCTGCTACCGAGCAGACAGGGTAGGAAAAGTGCCACGTGCCATTTGCCACATCTCTGCTGCACCTCTTTGAAACTGCTCAATGAAGTCGTGTTTGTTTGAAAGGAACTGATTGGTAACAGCAACTACACCAACAGAAGACTTTTATTGTCATCTCTGAAGAGCCATTTCCTGTATGTCTCCCCATTTTGCCTAGAATTGTCATAAAAAAAGGACTCTCAAGATTCACTTCTAAGGCTCTCTGCCTCCTGCACACATTTCTATAAACATGCCTGGATGGTAACATAAATTTAGACTCAGTTTAGTATACTGCTATTACTGAATAATCCAGTGCTCATTGTGCAGGTGAGAAGCTTGCTGGTGCAGTAATTA
Organism: Agapornis roseicollis; assembly: GCA_002631895.1. Taxonomy (NCBI): domain Eukaryota; kingdom Metazoa; phylum Chordata; class Aves; order Psittaciformes; family Psittacidae; genus Agapornis; species Agapornis roseicollis. Next base: position 84,374 of record NDXB01017201.1, read on the forward strand.
TTAGCTAATTGTGTAATTATCAAGCTGGTAAAAGTGATAGAAATTTTACTTCTACTGTGGACTTTATCCATTTTCTTGAAGCTTTGATCACTGACTTGAATTCAAGAATTGCTTCTTGTTGATGATTTTCTTCCTGCCATTGTTTGCACAGAGATGGGTATCTGGTAAGGTGAGGAAGAGTGGACCCCATATTTTACACAGCAGAATGAGGAGTCTTGATACTTCTTTTCCTAGGAGAGCAAAATTTCCAGCTTTAGCCTGTGGCATTAGCACCAGCCCTTAAACTGTCCCTAATTAATTTTCAGTTTTCCTGACCAGAAGTGAACAAGAGGAAACGGGATCTGTATTGACATCCCCCTCATAGAACCCATGTGTGCAGCTGTCCTGCTGAGCACTTACATTTCTGAAGGCTGCTCACTGTCGAGGTGCTGCTCCTGGCTGTGCCAACACAGAGATAGATGTGAGAGTACCAAGGGGGTGTGTGTGTGTGTGTGTGTGCAGCTCCTGATGGAGCTCAGGGAAGACTGGGCTGAGGGAGGTCTGTGGGCCTGGGGGTAGCACACAACACGTGCTATGTTGTGTCTTGTCTCTCATCCACTGTAAATCCAAAGGTCTGGAAGACTGGAGCTAGTTTTTCAGCTGGAATGTGTCACTCTGAGGCCCTGGCATCTTGCAATGCATTATAGGATTAAGATTACCAACATAGCTCAATTATCATAATCCACAATCACACTTCATTGCTTCTGCTATCCCACTTCTGCTCCTTTGCTAAATCAGAGCGGTTCATTCCTCCTGTGGTTTGCTCTGCTTTATTCCAGCCCATTTCAGTGAGGTATGGAACCAATTTTTCAAGTGAGATGACCCAAGCTTCCCAGTCCCTGCTAATGCCAACATCACAACCGGCCTGCTGGAGTCTGGGGCCACTTCTGTGGGCTTTGCCTTGCTGGCTCAAAGCTCACTTAGTGCTTGCTTCCCAAAGGAAGCTTTGTGTCAAATAAGCATGAAAATACAGCAGACCTCATCTACAGAGGAGCTACCACGAAACCCAGAGCTGAAATACAAATAATGAATGACTGCTGCTGCATCAGAGCCACTGAGAACACAGCAGCCAGCATCATTACATGGGACAATGAGTTTCAGAATGTTCCCAGAACATTTTCTGGAGCACTTCTAGGAAAGGGCAATAGTAATGAAGTTTTCTTGTAGCCTGCTGAGGAGCTGCTTTAGAATCATAGAATAGTTAGGGTTGGAAAGGACCTTAAGCTCATCCAGCTCCAACCACCCTGCCATGGGCAGGGACATCTCTCACTACACCAGATTGCTCAAGGCCTTCTCCAGCATGTCCTTGACCACTTCCAGGGATGGAGCATCCACAACCCCCTTGGGCAGCCTGTGCCAGTGCCTCACCACACTGGGAAGGATTTCTTTCTTATATCTAACGTAATCTTCCCTGTTTAAGTTTGAACCCATTGCCCCTTGCCTTATTGCTACATTCCCTGGTGAAGATTCTCTCTCCAGCATCCTTGTAGCCCCCTTTAAGCACTGGAAGCTGCTCTGAGGTCTCCACGCAGCTTCTCCTCTCCAGGCTGAACAGCCCCAACTTTCTCAGCCTGTCTTCATACGGGAGCTGCCCCAGGCTCTGATCATCCTCGTGGCCTCCTCTGGACTTGCTCCAGCAGCTCCGCATCCTTCTTATGTTGGGGACACTAGAAAAAAAATAATCATGCATTGCTGATGCCAGTGCTGTAGTTCTGGAGCTTTGCCTACCATCGAGGCAGAGATCCCCTGGGCCTCAGACACAATAAACATCTGAGAAGTGCTGTATCTAAGTGAAAAGAACACAATAAAATCTGTGAGATAAGGTTTTAACCTGACCCAGCTGGGTAGTGACACCGAGTCCCATGTTCCCAGAAGAGCACAGGTAGACAAAGGAGGCAGAGCAGTGATGTTCAGAACACCTCATGGGCAGATCTCTACCAGCCAGCCCAGCTGAGGGCACATTGGCAGAGCTTTTGTACTCACTACCATAGAAAACAGTCAATAGAAAACTTTAACTTCCTGGACCTGTGCTGAATACTAAGTTAGCAAAAGAGTTCCTTATTATTATGCTGCTTTTTACAAGGAACCTGTGAGCGGAGGCAATGTGACTCACTACAAACACCGGGATGAAAAGGCACTCTGCCAAAGGACAAAGAATCTGTGAGTACACTCCACTGAGTGCCACCATCAAGTTTTTGCTGAGCCTCAGGACATCGCAGGGTCCTCTCCAATACGTTTTGTGTTATTCAAACTACTATGAATAGGTCAGATTGGATCTAAGGAAGAAATTCTTTGCTGTGAGGGTGCTGAGGCACTGGAATGGGTTGCCCAGGGAGGTTGTGAGTGCTCCATCCCTGGCAGTGTTCAAGGCCAGGTTGGATGAAGCTTTGGGTGCCATGGTTTAGTGTGAGGTGTCCCTACTTATGGCAGGGGGGTTGGAACTGGATGATCTTNATCCCTGGCAGTGTTCAAGGCCAGGTTGGATGAAGCTTTGGGTGCCATGGTTTAGTGTGAGGTGTCCCTACTTCTGGCAGGGGGGTTGGAACTGGATGATCTTCAGGTCCTTTCCAACCCGAACTATTCTATGATTCTATGATTGATGGCTAAATTGAAATGGTCAATCAGCACAGACAATAGCCAAATACCACTGATACACCACACTTAAAACTTTGGACTGCTCCAAAAAAGACAAGGTACGTAGCAGACTTCCAGTGAACTTGAAACTAATGTTGGTGGTATCAGTTTTCCTCCTCCGACATAAAGTTTCTCCTTTACAGCTATGGTTTGTTAGGAATAACATTGCACTTAAATATACACAAAAGCCCACAGCTGGAAGACACCTGCCCTGGGGGAGTTAAAACAGATAAACCCCACAAATATTTTCCCCTGTAAGTAACATCTCCCAGAGTTTCACCACCACTCAGAGGGTGTTCTGAACAACGTGCCATCTTTATTCTCCATTTCTTCTCAAGGGTGGGCATCCTGGTTTTCCTTCACTCTTTTCGTCTCGAAATCACAAGACTTGTTAATTTAAAATGGAAAGAGGAACGTATGCAAGGTTTGTTTCCACCAGCTGACAAAAGCCTCATGTGTCTGGGATGAAATTGCTCTTCCCACAGCTGGAAAACTTCCATCCCAGGGTGAGCAGTGAGGTACAACGAGTGCAGCCACCTAATCCTGCAGCTGGAGAAAGCCTTGACAAGGCTCTGAATCCTCCTGAGCTTTGGGATCCTGTAATGGAGCACCTCAAAACCAGCATCAGGGCCCTGCACAGCCCTGGGCAAAACTGTTTGAAAACAAAACCAAACCCCAGACCAAGGGGCTTTTTAAAAGAGTAATAACTCCAAAAGAGATATAACAGAAGTAAAAGGGGTCATGGATCCTCTCTGCCTGTTGTGTCATGGCAGGTACTGGGTTGTACCCCAGCAATCTTCTGCCAGGCTGCAGCTAACCACACCATCTCTTGGGAAAACACTTTCTTCCCTATACTTCTATGCCTGGGCCATACCAGCTTCCTGTACTTACTGCCTGTCTCTCTGTCCTTGCAGAAGCCATAAGTGCCTCTGCTGCAGGCCTGTCACCATATGAAATGATGATGGTGGTGGTGCTTGTTTTCACATCGCTTTGCAGAGGGAAGATACCAGAAATGCAGCTTCTGTCAGTGACGGAGGAAAATTGGACAGTGGTGCTGTGAGGCCGAGGTTGACTGCTGCCGTTCGACATCCCGAATTCGAGCAAATGCTGATGATGCTCCTGGGGGTTCAGACCATGCCGAGGTCTGTGGGACCTGTGACAGTGAGCTGACTGTCACACCCTGGCTCTCCCCTTGCCACAGCCAGTCAGGAGCATGGTGTTCATGCCTGTCCCCTCTGGGCTAGAGCTGGCTGGTGCTAGCAGGCAGTGAAGGACTCCCAGGTCATCTCCTCTCCCTCCCAGGGTTGGCAAAGCTGTCGCCATCCACAACCATGTGCCTTCTGAAAGCCTCCTCCAGTAGGGACCGGGCATCGTGGCTGCTTGGAGAGCCAGGGCTGCTTTGCCTATCACCAGCCTTGGCGCAGGACTGCTGCCTGGGCACAACCAGCCTGCTGCTCGCTCACATGTATCTTGGAAGAAAGCATGAGCACAGGATAGCAGAAAGAGATGAAGGCAAAATCTGCTGTGAGCCTCTGCCCAGGTCACAGCATGGAGAAGGAAACAGGCCAGGAGCAGGCTTGGCTCTCCCCATGCCTCAACTTCATATTACCCTGTAAGGGAAGCAGTGCTGGCTCCCACTCTAATACTTCTCACTTCCCCACCTTGCCTTTTTCCCTTGTCACATCAATCCAAATCTCATTTTCTCATCACTGCTTTAGCATCTGAAAGCTGAAGACATAATATTCAGTCAGCTCTCTAAAATTAATGTCTCGGTAGAGCTTTTCTGAATGAGTAGGGTAGCTCAAACCCACACTTCACTAACACCTACTCACCTTCAGTATCGTGAGTAATTACTTCATATTTGCAAAGGTTCTGTGAATGTTAAGTGATGACTATTGCTATTACTTGTAATTTCTCCTCTTTCTTCTGCCTCTACACAGCTCTACACAGCTCCTGCTGTGTTTAGCAGCAAGGGTCAGGGTCAGCTGCTCACTCCTGGAGAGTTAGTGCCTGAACACAAAAGCCCTGCATGACAAAAAGGCATGGCCCAGTGTGTCCGGAGAGGTGGCAGAATCAGACCGTAAATAGATTATTATAAATCATCACTTGTTTCTAAAGCCTTCACAAATGCAACAAAACATTTCCTTGGCTGTGTATCTGAATCAATGTAGCCTTTGCTATAGCCTGTTGTGCCACAGCTAAACATGGGTCACAGCAAGGTTTTCTAGTGATGCATTTGATGCTGTGCATTAGGTTGGGGTGATGGAACCAGACCCCCTGTGTCCAGCCAGCATCCTGTGGGCTGCTGCTGCACCCACCATCCACAGGCCACATCACCGCTGCCCCTGGGCTGCCCCAAACTGAGACCCACTGGGGACAACCCACCAGCAAACATGTACTTTATACCTGTGTATGAATATCCATAATATCAGCCATATCATCACCTGCATCATATTGCCCTATTTTATGTGCCTTCGGGGTACTTTCTGAGTTTCTGGATGTGGGATCAAGTTTTTCTGTTAATTTTTTGGGAGAGTGCTTCCTTCTTATTACATGAGCGCAAGTGGGAAAAAGGTTTTATCATGTCATTTAGAATGAAAAGCCTCAAAGCTTTCAACTCAAGTGTGTTGTAAAAGCAAACCACAACAATTCCCATTACGTATTCCTTTCTTCTCTTTTTTCTATTTCTTTTATTTTAGATAGAAATAACAATGAGAAGCATTATTGAAGATGCTTTGAATCTGACGTCATCCCAAGTTGGAGTGACATCCTGACAGCTGGTTTATCACATGTTGCCAGCTCCTGCTTTCAGGAGTAATACAATACAGTGTTTGTACTTACTCAGGAAGGTCATCAAAAGTTAAAGCTTGATAAATCCAGGAAAATATCAGCTGAACAAAATTATTCACAGCCACTTACCCAGGCTGTGCTCATTGTGTTTGGAGAGATGCTTCATGGCTCAGAGGCTAAAGCCAGGGCTTTATAGGAAGGAACAACTCTGCCCAAGTGCCAGCATTGTTCCTCTTATCCTCTCTCTAATGCACTCCAGAGTTAAAGTGGTCACCCCCAAAGATTTTTGACCTGTCTTAGATGATGCTTATGAGAGTGCCCTGCATGTTGCCTAAACATAGAGAAACCCTTCCTGCAGTTTAGCAGGCCTAACCATGCATCTAGCCTGGGGAAAGCACAGTATCATCACTGTCAGGACAGATAGCAGTGAATTAGATGGCTAAATAGGGCTCATTGCTTTAAAAAAATCAAGATTCCTTTTCCTTTCTTTTCTCTTTTCTTTTCTTTTCTTTTCTTTTCTTTTCTCTTTTCTTTCCCCTTTCCCTTCTTTTTCTAATTATAAGCATGCATTCAGGTTACCAAGTGCTGGCCACTGATGGTGTCACATTTGGCTGTGGATTCTGTTNAAGATTCCTTTTCCTTTCTTTTCTCTTTTCTTTTCTTTTCTTTTCTTTTCTTTTCTCTTTTCTTTCCCCTTTCCCTTCTTTTTCTAATTATAAGCATGCATTCAGGTTACCAAGTGCTGGCCACTGATGGTGTCACATTTGGCTGTGGATTCTGTTGACTGACATGAGAAAAGGACTCAGACTTTGTTGAAATCAATGACCCTGCCAAGTGTGACAGTGATAATCTCCTTCAGGTATCAGCTGTGCATGTCTCCCGAGCAAGCTGCAGCTCATTACCTTATCACCCACAGATTACTTCTAGGAGCCTGCTCTCACAGCTCTTTTGGCTCTGGTTCTTCAGCATCCTACTCTTCTTGCGCTATTGCTAGCAGATGGTTAGATTCTCACATCCACCTCCTGGAGAAGGGTGAGCTTGTGGCCACAAAATGGCTTATTTTGGGTTCTTTTTTTATTATGCCTCATTCTTAATTTCTTGAGTTGATCTCCTGCCCTGCAGGACAAATAATGGTAAACTTGCCTTAAGAAATTTAGAGCAGTAAGGATTAAGATGTTAAGCCAGACTCTGCCGTGTCTTCTTGTTACAACATCTATCAAAGTGTATTTTTGGGAAGCATCCTTGATTCGGAGAAAGCCAGGCACTGTGAAGTGTAAGTCCAGGTAGAATTGGCTAACAGAGGTTCAAAGGCTGTTTGTTTTTCCTCCTATCTCCAAGAACAGGTTTCAGATGTGTTCCCAGGGGCTTCTTCTTGGCCTTGGAGGTGTACTTCGGTTTCTTGCTCTGTTTGCTAGGAGCTGGCCTCCACCCTGGGGCTGGTTGTAATGGCTGGAAGTTGACATCATAATATTGATTCAGTTGTGGTTCTGCTTTTGAATGGAAAAAGACCCTCAAATCTTGCTCCCGAGTGTCTGTTCTCTCCTGGAAGATTGTTTTTCAGTCTCTATTTTAGCCTTTGAGATTTGGATCCTGGCCGTGAACTCAGTCACCATTCTGATTAAGTAGTTTTGCCTTTATTTGCTGAATCTGACTGAGCTTTCTGGTAGCAGTTACCCAAGAAAGGTACCTAGCAATGAGCAGTTTGTGATGTTTTCAGTCTAGGAAAGTCTCATGGTATTCTTATGTCCCTGGTAAGTAGGAGGGTATGTGTGTGTGTCCTGGGCTCAGCAATAGCAGTCAATTTGTAATCCTTCTTAGTAGCTGATGCAGGTTCATGCTTTGACTTTTGGCCTAGGAACAGAGCTGATAACACCAGTGCTTTTAGTTGTCGCTAAGTGATGTTTATTCTGACCAAGGACTTTGTGAGTCTCATGCTCTGCCAGGAGGGAGGGGAGGCCGAGAGGAAGCAGAGACAGGACACCTGACCCAAGCTAGCCACAGGGTATTCCATACCACAGCACGTCATGCCCTGGGAGGCAACTGGGGAGTTACCTGGAAGGGCACACACTTCCTGGTTGGGCTCGTTTTTGGCGGGTGGTATCGTACCCTCTTCCCTTGTTATTTCCTTATCATTATTATTACTGGTGGTATCAGCAGTGGTTTGTGTTATACCTTAGTTACTGGGCTGTTCTTATCTCAACCCTGGGAGCTGCATTCCTTCGATTCTCCTCCCCATCCCTCCCCAAGCTGAGATGTAGTTCTTGGCAGTCCAAGCTTCTGAGAAATGAGTCTCCAGTACATGCAGCACTTTAAAAAGGATGCCCAATGATTGCTGAGGAAGGCATGTGTTTTGTTCAGGTGTCAAGTATTGTCAGCACATTTGCTGTGGCTCAACCCTGTGACAGCTGGGTCCTGCATGTCAAACATGTCTCTTGGAAGAAATAAATGCTGCCAAGAAGGCCTGGCCTCTGGGAATCCAGAGGCACTGCCTCCATGTGTCAGAGCTGTGGCTGTGTCAGTGAGTGGCATTATGCTTTCACCTCGGTGTGATGTGCAGGGCTTGCACTCGTGTGTCCTCACAGGCACAGAGAGCCTGGGCTGCTGGTCCTGCCCCAGCCCACTGCAGAGACCAGTGGCTGGCTCTGGGAGGTGGACAGAGCTCGCTTCTCACTGCAAAGGGGCATGGCATTGTCTTCAGGCTAAAAACTGCAGAAGCTTTGAGGTCATGTTGCTGGATAGAAAAGGAAGGCAGGCAGGTTTCTGTTGTTCTAGTGCCTGGGCAGCTCTGGTGTTTATAAAAAGGTAGTGTGGAATGGATCAGAAGAGAAAATGCAAGTGAAGTGTGATGTATGCCTCTGCTGGCTGCCTAAAAATGATGCCTGGCACTTGGACTGAGGGAGAGAGGGATGATTCAGACACAGGACCTCTGAAGTCTTACTCCTGTGTTAATGCTGATTCTCTCTCTTTGCTCTCAGTAAATCACTTAATTCCTCCCCTCTCTCCTTTCCATAAAATGAGGTTAATGATTCCAATTTCTCTGCTTCATTAAAGGGCTGGGTATGAATTAATATTTGCCAAATAACTTAAGACACAGAAGACATGATATTAATGTGAAATAGAATTGCTGCAGAGGAGATACGGCTTAAAATTGCTGGGATCTCAGGAGCATGACGGGTCTAGGCTGAGGAATATAAATTAGTGTCACATTCATGAGCTGTGGACTGGAATGCCTTTGGCTGATGCAGTGAAACCCGTGAGGGGTTTTTCTGCAAGGAGAGAAAAGTGTTAGTTCTGGAAATTGAAAGGAGACCACAAGTTAATAGCAAGGATCCCAGTGATGGTTTTTGTCTTCCTTTTTACATTGGCAACTTCACATTAAACATGAGGATTTAAAGATAAACTTACCAGCAGACAAGGGTGATCTCTCCTGCTTTCTCCACCTAACATGCAAAGTCTGGTCCCGCATTTCTCCCCGTACAACCAGTGGAGTGAGGAAGATGAATTCATACTGATGGACTAGATTATGTGTTCATCAAAAAGCCTGAAGTAGTTCCTACTTTATTACTAATAAGCTGTTTTCACCATAATTTGGAGGACAAGGAGTTCTGGCAGGCAGCTCATGAGGCATACAGGAGAAAATGATTAAAAATGAGCCAAAAATATCACCATACTGCTCATGAGTCGTATCCTGACCTTTCAGATAAGCGCTGCAGGCAACCTGAGCTCATGTAGATGGGGTCCCAGTGATCCAGGTGAGAGTACCAGGGCAGCTCAGCACACCTGGCATTTAATAGAGGGAGGAGGAAACTGGGAATGTCCCAGAGGGACACTGGCATCTGAAGGGCATGTGGGGATTCAGAGGGGTCTGTCTCCTGTAGTTTTCTCTAAGGGAAGTTCATCCCCTGCTGCTGAGCATCACTGTTCTGCATGGCACTATTCCTGATCAGCTCCTTTTAAAGAACCTGAATTCCCTGATTAATGTTATTAGAAAAAGCTTCCTCTTGCTTAGCATTTTAAAGCTTTTCAAGCTTGTATCAAGTCATGTTTGCTCAGCAAAGAGGGCTCCTATAAACTCCCTTCTTGTGAGACCTACAAGTCTTTGTGAAACAGTATGACTGCAAGAGACAGCTTCGAAGAAAAAGCATGTGTGTGACAGAACCCACGAGCTGTCTCTGCAGTGACAGAGGCACAGGGGGAAAGGCTCTGTGGTGTGGGTTTATAAATGCCGAGCCGCTTCTCTGCGCCAGGGTGAACTTGTCGAACACTTGAGCTGCAGACCTGCTCCCCTGTGTTAGACGCTCGCTTTCACTCCCACTGCGAATGTAACGCTCAAACAGCCTCCCTCATCCAGCTGCTGTGAGGTCCTCGGCAGTGGCAGGGAGGAAAGCACCCGCTATTTCCCTGAGCAGAGATCCGTGCGATCCTTGTCTCCAAAGGCCTCTTGGGAAGCTGCTGAAGCGGGGCTCACTGGGAGGTGAGGGAGAGCACACAGCGTGGGCAGCCAGAACCCTGTGGGAGCCATGCCTCCCCTGGGAGCTCCCTGCCCACGGTGGGTTTGGCAGCCCTGGCTCACAAAGGGGAGAGGTTTCACAGCTTGTACCCAGGGCCCAAAGCTGTGAATCCTGCATAGGTTTGTCCATCGCATTTTCCTGCTTCTGGGGAGCTGGGCAGAGAGCGGCCTGGACCGTGCGTGCGATGTCTGCGCAGGTGACTGCCAGCAGGAAAGGAACGTTTGCCGGCACTCATTCTCTGTTGATGAAAACAAGCCTGTTTTAAGGTCACGGGCAGAGGAGCTGTCATGTCACATCCTGCTCTTTATGCCTCCACAGCAACTCAACTTTCCAAACATGCCGAGCAGCCATGGTCTCTCTGCGATAAATTAACTCTGCTTTGTAACAGCAACACCCAGGAGGCCCCGTTCCAGGAATGGGGATGTACGGAACGGCAGCCCGGGGGAAAATGTCATGGTGACATCTGAATGCTCCTCTGTGCTTTGCTCTCCCTGGGGTGGGTGGTGATGCCTGCGTGGTGCTGAGCCCAGCAGAGCCTGCAGGGCCTAATTGAAAGGTGGTAGATGGAAAGAATAATTCCAAGTTTGACTCAATATTTGGTTCCCAAATCCAGAGTCACTTTCCTTTGGGCCTGTGGGTGTTTGACTGTGGATGTTTCATGGCATCATGGGTGCAGTTGTCTCCCTCCCAACAACAAATTGCTCAGCAAGGTAAATGTCCTGGGTTCAGCAGTTGCAGTCAGTTTTTCTTCTCTTTAGTAGCTG
>NDXB01017203.1:0-17408 GCA_002631895.1 Agapornis roseicollis
TTTTTTATGTCATTGTTTAGAAAAATCCAGGATACAGCATGAAAAAGTACACAAGCAAGAGATCTACCCCAGAGGCAGTCAAGTATCTATACAGTACAGTATGATGTGTGTGACATAACTATGTCCTGGGATACTGTGCATAACATGCCTCCCCTCCCCCCCAACCCTCTCCATTCATCTGCCCTTATCTCCCTCTACTTGGACATCAGTTTAGTAAAGTGAATGTAAGAACCTTTGCTTGTTAACTGAAGTGCCCTTTTCACTATTCCGGGTTTCTGTCTGATTAACCAAGGAATTTTCCAGGATTTGTCAGGAACCTACAGAAATGACACCATTGTCTTGTCTTCTTTTTCCCCATGCTTTCTTATTTAATTTTACAGCTACAGCTAAAGCTGAGAAATACTCTTAGGAGACACGCTCTGTATTTTTTCCTCTTCTCATTTACTAGGCCACTCTGCCTAGTTTTGGTTTTGTATTAGATTTCTTTTATGCAGTGACTGAATATCTAAGAGGGGAGCGAATAGAGTAATCTGTATGACATTTTTTAAGTTTTTTTCAATCTATACAATTGCTCCAGGAAAGCCTTTCCAGAATTATTTCTCTACAATCCACTTTTACACTTGGAATAGAATCTTTTATTCTATTACAATTAATTCTCTCTGAAAGCAAGGATTTCTGATGAAACCAGAGATGATAACACATAGATCTTGGGCTTACATCTCAGAGACATGCTGAGGTATGCTACCTGTTGTGCATTTTTAAAAACATTTCACCCAGTGCTAGTTGAATTTCAGGTATAAATACACTGAGTCTTATTTTCCTGGACATTGCTTTTGTTCTTTGATGGCTGTTTCATTCCACTGAGCTGGGCCATGTTATCTTAAAAGGAGAGGAACTTTAATTTTGGGTCAGTTTAGGACTTTGGTTATGGAAACAATATTTGAGCCTTAGAGTGTATGAGAGACTAATGCCTGTACATGATGCAACTTAATCCGTGGAAGTGCACATGAAGCTATCCCTTCCTATTTGAGAATTTGATATCAGTTCCAAACTTTTCTTATGATTTCCGTAATACTGCTTTTCTAAACTGTTTTCCTTTTTTTTTTGTCATTTATAGCTTTAATAGTAAGTACTTGTTCTGTTAAACTGTTCCTTCCCATTCCCATACTCATGTGGAGCATTACAGAAGCTGATACTGGTCTCCTGAAATCCAGTAACTCTTTCCACTTGGCTTTCTAAACCTTTTAGAAAAGTGCTTCCCAGCTTGCTTTTACCACAACTCCTAGGAATTGCTGAACATAAGTTCTTGGGAATATGGGAACAGGCTTTCATAATTGCTTTAAATTGGCAAGGCAACAGAGCTTCTGAGATACCCTGTCCTTAAACAACCAGCACATGATGAAATGGGAGAATAAACCCTTTGAAAGTTTTTGTTTGCTAGTCCTTTCTTCAAAATGCTAATAGCTTATAGCTTCTAATAATAGAAGGTCTGATCCTACAAATCGTTGTAAATTCAAACTGCAGACAGTGGGAATTGTTCGCATATACGCTTCACAGCACCTCATTAGCTGGTATTACAGCAGCTCTGCTATTGCTTATTTAAACTGTCTCCTCTTAGACACTCTCCTGGACATAGTCTGTGGGCATTCAGAAGAAAATATTTGCTAATTAATGAGCCAGGGAAGTGAAAGAAATCACTGCTGCTACAGAAGGTTCCTCCTTATTTCTCAGGATAGTAATTTTATAGCTTGCTGGCATTTATGATTCAAACAGCATACTAAGAAAGAGGTGGGAAAGAATGGGAATTGAGGTGAATTTTCATAAGCATACATTAGAAGCAGAAATTTTGCTGGTCTCTGGAAGTTGCATGAGCTATTATTATCCCCATCTTGCAGTTCTGTTTGTTTTCCTGTTATCTTAAACCAGTTTAGTTTCACTAGGGATTGCATCAGTAGCCTTATTAGGAGTGCACCAGATGGGAGAATAAGGCTCCAAGGTCATAGAATCATAGAATATAATCCTAGAATGGTTTAGGCTGGAAGGAGCTTTAAAGATAATCTAGTTTCAACCCTCTTGCCATGGGCAGAGACGCCTTCCACTAGACCAGGTTGCTCTCTTAAAGACCATAATAAAAATTATAAGCAAACATTTTAAAGCAAATATGCAGGGTTGTTTAGGGAATGGTTTGGGGTTCTTTTTTGCAGAAAAGGTTATAGTTATGCTGAGATTTTTTGACAACAGGTAGTTGTCAACATCCTGGCCTTGTCCTTGTCTTGTGCTTAAATTTACTGCCAGCTTTAACTTCCATACAAGATGCAAAAACGACATAGTCCCTGCACTGTTGACAGCCTTTTAACCTTAAAAATCCAGGTAACATGTACTACAGGAGACTTAAATCAGTCACCAAGCAGGCTGCACTCTGCAGTGACACGTGTCTGATGCTATTAACTCACTAAAGAGAAAGGAGCTGCTCAGCTATCATTTTGTGTAACAAATTTGATGCAGCATCTGATTCTTGGAAAATACAAACAGTGTTGAGGGAAGGCAGTTGAGTCTTCAGGTTCTCACTGCCCTGGGAACCTTCATCTCCTTTGCCCTCCCAAGGGAGGACCGTGTTTCCACAGAGACCCTGTAGCCCACAGAGGGACAAAGCCACACACTGGGTGTTTTGCATTGTAGGACCAGCAGTGGTTCTGGTTTTACAGACAAAGTAAAAGAAACCATGGATTTGAGAGGAGAGGTGGATCACTGGTATGTTTTGTTGTTTTTCCACATTATAGTGCTGCTGGCTAGAGCTTCAAGAGCAGCATTTCTTGGCACTGATATTTGAGGGTGGGGTGGAGAGGGTGGTGTCAATTCAGTGCTGTATACAGGAATTGCAAGTAGGTACCCTGGCACAGAACAGTGTTTCAATTGCAACACTGCAAGCCTGTCTTAAAAAAAATTACCATTCTTTGGGTATGAGTTTGATGCTGATTTATCTATTTATTTTAATGAGGGGGAACAACTCTTATACTCTGGCTCTTCACAGTCTGCCAGGTAGCACTTATGCTGTAATTTTCACAGGGTGAAGGGACTTGCCCTCTGTACATACTTTGTAAAACAAGCCAGAAAAGTACTATCGCTGCTCCTCATTAACAGTTTGTCTTTGCTTTAGGTGTTTTCTCTTTGTACACCTGAGGCATCAGAGATGTTGTGTCCCATTTCAAGTAGAATTTTATACAGGTTCTTCACAGTGGGTGAGGCAGCCTGTTGCAGCAATGGGGATTCGGGGACATATCCATTTCTGTAAAGAGGGGTAAAAAAAACTATACCTGAAATATCTTCATTACTAGTGTCTGAACAGCAGACTAATGATCAAGAAAATTGGATGTATTCCATCTCTTGTTTCAGCTCTAGAAGCTGAGGCATAGGGATATACTTAAAGAAGCTCTCATTTGTTCCAGATGGACATACTTATCTATTACTGGGTTCCTGATTTTGATAGATGCCACTTTTAAATGGCACTATGTCTTATCATACAATAGAAGTTTGTGGGATTTTGTGTATATATGTCTATAACATGTATCTCTGTATACTGAACTGGCCTTGTCAGCTCTTTCATTTAATCTTAACCAATGCAGTCTTTGTCTACTGACCTGCAAGCACCTCTTGTGCAGGTAAAAGAAGTAAAAATTTAGCCACAAGAACAAAGAATGATTGCTTAGAAATTCCACATAAAGAGTTCTGTAATCTTTTTAGACCTGACTTGGTTCTTCTGACTGTTCACCAAAGTAGGACAAGAAAGGAGACACTTTAGGAGGGGGCTTTCTCACAGGTGAACAGACTGGTCTCATGGGCAAGTGTCATTACTGTGAGAGAGCAGCCAGATGGCATCTTCCCCATTTCATAGTTGTCAATTAGTGGTTTTATAGAAAGACTGGGGCTGTATTTGGAGGTTTAATGAACTGCAGTCACCAGGATGTGCATATGTAAGGAGTGAATAGGAACTTTCCACTGACTGCCAGAAGTGTCCTTTTTGCCACAGAAAAAGGGCTTGTTACAGGTTTTTATCAAGTCGTTGTGAATGCTGGAGCCAAAGCACAAGAAATAAGTTTTCAAAGCTTTATTATAGCAAGTAAACTTACAGATCCTTAAGCATTTGAGTTGTACTTGGTATTATTTATATAAGATTTAGGATTCTTAAATAACCTCATAGTTGCCATACAATTATTTCTGTATTTCTCCACTGAATACCAACTGTGTGTTTTACATATAATGGACAATGTACATTTTATATTAATATAGACAGCAGGCTCTACAGAATATGGAGCATAATTTATTCCTACCTTGCGCTGGAGCTATTAATTACATAAAATAATAATACCATAGTAACACATTCGGTGTGTATATATTTTGCAGGAGACAGAAATGAAGGAGAGAAATAAAAATGTGGTTATTGCCTTGACATTTTTTAATGCATTTTTATTCTGAGCTGGAGTTCAGGAAGAGCACAGCAAGGGAAACTAATAGAAAATGGGAAAGAAAAGAGCAAAGGTTGGAAGGTGCAAGGAGGAGCTTTGATGAGCCACAGAATTATGCTCATCTCCTGCATTGAGCTTCCCCTGCTTGCCTGCCTTTTTCTGACAGCATGAGCTCTGAGGTGGGGGGAGGAGCATGGCTGCAAGTGGCTAAAGGCATTCAACACTTAATAAGCCTCACCATAAATACAGAAATCTGCATTTTTGTGTGTGTCATTTTGGATTGTCTTATGGCATTGTTTTGAATAACAAACCTGTGGGAATTATTACATGTGAGTAGAGCATGTAAGGGAGGCAGGTCCCCCTCCCTCTTACGTGGTCAGTGTCACAGATGCCCCATATCTTGCTTTCTTATGAGTCTTTGCTTCGTTTGCTTGTATTTGATTTTAGGCTAGCTGAGGAGTGGGAGGAGAGATCTTGGTCATTTTGTGGGTGTACTGACTACACATCCAATGTTTTCCAATTTCTTTATTATTGAAAGTTTAGATGTTTAGTATGCACATAAAGGCAAGTGCACATATGCTTGCATGTGGTTATGAAACTAAGTATGCATTTCATAATAATTAATTTCTTGGTTTGAAGGTAGTTTTTTTCTAAGATGCCCTTTGAAAGTGTACATGCGAAGATCTCAGCATGGCCATCTTTGATTCAAGTTGTGGGAAATCATATACTTAGGTGTTATGAAACATTCACTTTGGTTATATAAAATTTGTTGTGAAAGTGCAGCATGCTGGTTCTTGCAAAGAAGTGTTTACAACAGGTAGCCTTGTGATTATAAAAGAGCAACTGGGCCATGGCAAAAGTCATTTTACATAATTAACAGGGTTTTATTTTAACCTTTGGGCCAGGAGGTGTGTCCGTCTTTCTTGTTTTCTCTTCTTGTTTTAAACTGTCAGAAAGGTTAAAATAAAACTCCCCAGATAATATATTCTTGTATGTGGATTAACTGACTGCCACAAGAATTCAGTGGGTCTATAGAGTATATATGGGACCCTGTGTACAACTTATTTTGGCTCAGAGCCCCAGAGACACTTTTGAATAGAAGGATGGCCAGGTTGGATAAAGCCTTGGATGACATGGTTTAGTGTGAGGTGTCCCTGCCCCTGGCAGTGGGGCTGGAAGTAGATGATCTTAAGGTCCTTTCCAACCCTAACTATTCTATGATTCTATGATTCTATGATGCATATAAGATTTTGCTTTTTGTGCTTCATTCAAATAGTTCTTCATTCAGTTATTTCTTTTTTTAATTATTCTGACTTTTCTCCGTTTCAGCTGCAAGTATATCGTACAAATTAGATTGGTTAGCATACATGCACCTTTGTATGCATATCTGCAGAGCTACTTCTTCCCCTGTAGCTGAAAAGTTTTCTCCAAAAGCTTCAAAATTAAGATAGCATAGTTATAATTTTTCCTGGGAAAAGATCAGTTTCTCAGTGTTACCTGAAAACATGACAACTTCAGTCTGTATATCAAGACACTTCTTCAGACATAGTTTTGCAGGACATGTGTGCATATTGCCTATAAGAAGAAGAATCAGTTTCTGACAACATATTCATATGCTTTTTTGGTGAACATAATTGGTTTTAATATGTTTGCATTTAGTTGGGATAACCTGGGTATCTCTCTGCAGCCTTTTTTTTTTTTTCAGTGCTGGCTAACTACTGGTCCTCATAAGTGCTCAGAGCTTCTAACATTGAAGCCATTGCTATGTGTTCAGCAGTATGCCCCTGTGGATTCTCCTGCAGGGCTAGTCTGAGAAGCAATTTTCATGGTGAAAGAGAACCTAGGAATAAAACTCTGTTTTCTATTATTTTTAAGAGTGTTTTTCAGTATGTGGAAATATGAGGGAGTAAACCACAAAGTCCTAAGTTTGGTGAAAATAAGCTTTAGGGGCATGACCAATTAGTTGAACAGTCTTTAATCTCGAAAACACCTAAGAATCAGTTTTCAATAATTATCGTAATATTCCTAGGTTCGCACGAGATCACAAATGCTACAAGAACAGTTATGTCTTCTCAGGGTGTACTTTAAAACCCTAATTCAGTCAAATCCTGGGAAATGAAACTCAACTACTGTTGAAGAAAACTCTTCTTCAAAACTGTGGAATACTTTGAATTTAGTTCCGTTTACTCTTTGGTTCAGTCAGACTGCCAATTTGTTACATGAAAGCATCTTGCTGTAATTACTTTATACATGTTTTTTTAATGACGAGTGAACACTACAGATTTTAAAGGCAGTGAATTTGTGAAAAGAACTGTAATGAAACATTTCATTAGGAGAACTGTTAATTGTCTGTTCATTGGAATCACTAGTGTTGTGTGAAGTAGTAACTAAACAAATAATAGATAAAAAACCTCTCTATTGTCCAAAAAGTTAATGATTTCATCACAAATACTATGTACAGTGGCTTAATCTTGATTAAACTTGCGTCTGTAACTCATTTTGTATTTGAAATGAAAGCTTTCTCATAAAGTTACATATAGTTGAGTTGTAGATTCATTGGTAAAATTTCATGCTTTCTCTAAATTAAAAGGAAAACTGTCTTATTAATGGGAGTGAAATGAGGCTGGCTGTTCTGGTTGATGTGCTAATATGCTGTTAAAAAAAAAAAAAAAAAAAAAAAAAAAAAAAAAAAAAAAAAAATTTTTAGAAAAAAAAATTTAATAATTAAANCTAAATTAAAAGGAAAACTGTCTTATTAATGGGAGTGAAATGAGGCTGGCTGTTCTGGTTGATGTGCTAATATGCTGTTAAAAAAAAAAAAAAAGAAAAGGAAAAAAGAGCAAGAGAAAATTAATTTGTTGGTATGATAAATTGTTAATTTGAAAGCAAGACAGATTATACCAGTTCCATAATTAACTATAAATGCTTCACCCCAAGGACTTTTAGTACAGTAACTGATTGAATAGAAAGGATTGAATAACTGCAAGTAAATCAACAGGTCTTAAATTGCTTGTGCCCAAACTGCTGTTCTCCCAAGCATTGCCATGGTACATTAGTAATTGATCTTCTCTGAAAGAGAAGGTATACTCTTGATTTATTTTGTAAGATCTAAACTGGTATATCGATACTGTTCTGGGCTCTGATGTGCAACTTCTCGCAACCCATGGGCTAAGGACTTTGCTTATTTAACTCAAAGTTCACATTGAGCTTCATATCTCATTGAGAAATGGTTCACAGGGAATATACTTGTCTACCTGGGGGCTTAGCTTCAAGCTAATTGTGGTCACTGTAAGAATGCTGCCTTTTTCACTCTAGCAGTTATAGGCAATCTGGTTTAAATGCAGTAAGTTTCCTTGATTTATGAGTTGGAAGAGGGTGGGGTGGGGTATTGTATCAATGCACTGCACTGCAGAAGTTTGGTGCTTCGGCATGAAATAGGATAAATCAAGAAAAAAACACAAACCTAATAAAATGAGCCGTGAGCACATAGGGACGTGTATGCCTGGGACTGATTTCTATTTATTTATTTATTTAAAATAAGCTTGGTAGAGGTTCACTTTTTTTTTGTCAGTATTTGGTGCATGCTTTACCTACCTTAATTACAGAGCCTGAGATGCTTCAAGAAACTGATTCACTGTAATCCCCTCTGTCATTAGTCATTTCTATTGATATTCATCTATGAAGAAAAGACATGCTAACACAAGAAAGGTGAGTTTCCCCTCTATCTTAGTGTAGGAAGATATGCAGTGTCACAAAATCCATGGCATAAAAGACCCCTTCATACTGAATCATAGAATAGTTAGGGTTGGAAAGCACCTTAAGATCATCTACTTCCAACCCCACTGCCATAAGCAGGGACACCTCACACTAAACCATGTCACCCAATGCTTCATCCAACCTGGCCTTGAACACCGCCAGGGATGGAGCATTCACAGCCTCCCTGGGCAACCCATTCCAGTGCCTCACCACCCTAACAGGAAAGAATTTCTTCCTTAGATCCAATCTAAGCTTCTCCTGTTTAAATTTGAACCCATTACCCCTTGTCCTTGTCAAACCGACCCTGAGCACGCGGACGGAGACTTCATTTCCCAGCCTGCCTTGGGAGAGGCCGGAAGGAGGAACCTCGGCGGGGCTTTTAAAGCGACCCCGATGACGGGGACTTCAGTTCCCAGCCTGCCTTGGGAGAGGCCGGAAAGAGGAGACTCGGCGCGGCTTTTAAACTGACCCCGAGCACGCGAACCGGGACTTCATTTCCCAGCTTAGAGCACAAGCCCTATGAAGAGCGATTGAGAGAACTGGAGTTGTTTAGCCTGGAGAAAAGGAGACTCGGAGGAGACCTTATCAGTCTGTACAACTTCTTGAAAGGAGGTTGTAGACAGGTGGGGGTTGGTCTCTTTCACCAGACAGCAATGGACAGAACAAGAGGACACAGTCTCAAACTGCACCAAGGAAGGTACAGGTTGGATATTAGGAAGAAGTTTTACACAGAAAGAACAATGAAATATTGGAACAGTCTGCCCAGAGAGGTGGTGGAGTCACCATCCCTGGATGTGTTTAAGAAGAGACTGGATATGGCACTTGATGACATGGTTTAGTGGAGGTGTAGGGCATGGGTTGGACTTGATGATCTTAGAGGTCCCTTCCAACCTGGTGATTCTGTGATTCTGTNCATGGTTTAGTTGAGGTGTAGGGCATGGGTTGGACTTGATGATCTTGGAGGCCCCTTCCAACCTGGTGATTCTGTGATTCTGTCCTTTCACTACAGTCCCTAATGAAGAGTCCCTCGCCAGCATCCCTACAGGCCCCTTTCAGATACTGAAACTCTGTTGGTTTTGGTTTGGTATTTTGGTGGGGTTTTTTTTAATTATTTGCAAAAATACTTTTTTTTTTAAATATCTCTATATGATTATTTTTCAGAGATACTTCCTCTCCTTTCCCATAAGTTAGTTGCTTCTGGCATAGTAAATCCCTAATATCATCCTGTTATTCTGGGAATGAAGAGGTAGCGCTGGCAAATAACAGCAATTGGCTGAAAAGTCAGTTTCCAGTGTATGAAGCAAGGTCAAAGATCCTGAGGCTGAAGATGAGGATTTGTTCCTACCTTTAGATTGAGGGAGCAATTAGACCTTTCGGGGAAGCATTTCCTTGCACCTACTTTCCACAATATAGCATATATATATATTCAAAAAATACAAAATTTTATCTCATTTCGCTCTTCATAATAAAATTTAGGTATCTAAGCTCAGCAAGTACAGATTGGCAAACTTCTGTTGACTTAGCTCTTTTTAGGGACATCTGAAGCTCAGATGGCAAAGCAGTATCTTATTGGACCTGTTTTACAGCACAGTACTGTGGAAAATAGGAGTCAGTTGTTTAAATGAACATCACACAGCAGTTTTCCAGGTTATGCAAGGACGAAGGCTGAATCAATTTATATTGGCTTCATTATCTCACTAGGTGACACAAATCCTTCTCTCCTAAGTTTTGGACACCAACATAAATAATGCACAAAAATAATCTAAGCTCCTTTTACTATGATTTTCTGTGCTGTCATAGAAACAGCACCATTTGGTTTAGTATGAATAAAAGCTTCTTAAAATTATCTTTGTCAGGGTTATAATTTGGGATTAAATTTAATGTGGCCATCTATCCTTTTCTGCTGTTTTTATATTGTCTTTTGAGAGAAGAAGGTAGAGGGTTGGAAAAAAAAAAAAAAGATACAGACTGAAAGATTTGTGTTCCCTTCCTGAGATGGAAACACAATTTTAAATAATCCAAGTAGGTGTAAACTGCAAATGNCTTTTGAGAGAAGAAGGTAGAGGGTTGGAAAAAAAAAAAAAGATACAGACTGAAAGATTTGTGTTCCCTTCCTGAGATGGAAACACAATTTGAAATAATCCAAGTAGGTGTAAACTGCAAATGATTCTTCTTTCTCTGAGGCTTTTTGTTGTCTGAGGTTCAGTGCTCTACAATTCAATATCCATGGAATTTTTCTGACATTTCCTTCTCTTTAAGGAGGGTGTTATTTTTGCTTTATTTTATAGGCCACATTTTAAAAATCAGATACAGTTTTTTGGATGTCTTCTTTCATATCTGTAGTGGCATTTACTATACACACTGAGTAATAATATTTCAATAGTGCCTCTACAGAACAGGTATCTGGGGTATGTTGGTGTGCATATTTAATGCAGAGGTAGTATGATGACTGTGTTCATTTTCATCCTCTTCCTTTTTCTTACGGCTTCCTTCATATTTCCTCCATGCTTACACATCAGAGATGGTAAAAATCCAGTTAAAGAGCTTCAGATTATAAAAAAAGCTTTCCAGACTAAAATGTAAAAAATGTGTTACAATTGTATCAATATTGGTCACTGTGTTACCTGATGAGTACTTCTGCATTCGTACTAGCACCAACACATGCTCTAATGTAGAAGAGGCCTCAGGCAGTGTTCATACAGCATTAATAAGATCTGAATGCTGCTTATGTGCTCACATGCACCCACCAGCTCATATGCAACAGTGCTGGTAAACTGGATATTAATTTTGATAGTGTGAATGTAGCTAGATAATGCCCCTGCTTGGCTCATATAACTAGTAGGCACTACATTCTGTCTTACTTTTCATGCAGGATACTGCTTTCATAAAATTTAGGGGTTTTTTTTCTCTTTTTCCACCTCACCATTATTATAATTTGTTTGTAGGAGTGTGTTTTCTAGCTGAGTCTAGGACCAGAATCCCATTGAGGACAAAAATGTATTAAAAATTAATGAAAATTATTCCCTCTTACTCTATGTTCCATGAAACTGTTGTAGCACATTTCACAATTGTTCATTATGTTCTCCCTCTGGAAAGGAGGATACAGCTGTACATCTTCCCTCTCCTTTGCCATTTATATGTCCCTTGATCAGTAAGGGAATAATTGCGACAACATCTGAAGTGAGTGGAGTGGAACTAGCATCCCTATGTAGACCCTAAGCCCAGGCTCCATGCCCCAGTGTGAAAGAGCACCCATAGCTAATATGCAGCATAACTGGTGCACGTTCTCCATGCCTGTATGCATGCATGAAAACATATCTGCAAAGCAGTGCCCAGTCTCTGTCTCATGCACAACAGATGGGAACTTGTTGCATATGAAATATTGGCTTGTTCATAAGATCATGGAGTGACACCTTACTGTGTTTTTAATTTGTCCCTAGGGCCAGAGAAAGAGCAGGAAAACAAAAAATAAAAAGTTATCATGATATTTTTACTTTCAGTACTTAGGCTTACAGGTCTGATTAACTTAGCGTTATGGTTTCAGTGCCTCCATGTGTCTGAATAAGTATGCACTTGCAAAAAAACACCATCAGGTTTCAAGAAGCACAAATCCATAAACTGAGCAAATCCTCAGAGACCACCAAAAGAGGTAGTCTATACACTTTTTTCCCACTAGGAGATGACAAATACATTTGTACTTTCAAAGCCCTTTAAACAAGTGAAACACAGCTCTGGGTGGCTGTGGGGAGCCTTGGTGCATGTATAAGGGTACACTACAAATGGAGTGGGTGCTGGAACATAATGAAAAGCCTGCTGCCTCCAAAAAGGTTTTGTGCTTATGACAAGAAATATTCCAAGACATCAGCCCTATTTTAGTTGAATTAGACAAAGAAGTATGACTTTTTATTCCTTTCTGCGTATTCCTCCTCATACTGAACCAAAGCAGAGGTTCTTGTCATGATACCTCTAATCCTATCTACTCTCAGATCAAATTTGATTTGGGGGTTGGAATGAAATATGCAGTACTGTATCTTCCAAGTTTTCTGTTGCATTTGTTCTCAAAGTAAAGGCAAATATTATAGTCCTTGCTTTAAAATGTCAGTGTATAATCGTAAGAACAGTGATAACTTCTTGCTAGAAGTATCTCATTTGTTTCAGTTATTGCTCTGTCATGTGCCAGGATGCTATTGTTAGACATCATACAAGTGCAAAACAATAGTGATAAAAATATCTTTTATTGCCATAAATGTAAAACAGAAAACCAAAGAAAAAGTCATCTATTGAATATTGAAATGTACACTCAGGAAGATTCATATGTTGACAGAAATATGATACTGTTCTGCTTTTGTCCTCTTTTGCTCAGGGGAGTGTGACATAGATACACAGCAAGCAGTTCTGATAGCCTCTCTTCCATTTTGGTGATGTTATCGTGTGCAGAGGGCCAGGGATCAAAGTTTGAATCTTCTTCGGTGGAAGAAATTTTCTATGATGTTTATGAGGAAAATTTTCTGTGTGTCCAGGAAATGGTTGGTTTGGCAAAGGAATTTAGGGTCTGGATTGTAATTCATGTCAAGGACATTTTCACATGTACAAAGATACATTTCTGATCCCTCAGAAAAAGCTGACAACATGTAGGATGAGACAAAGTGTGGTGCATGCATATATGTATATATGAATTGTGTGTGGTAGGACAAGAGTTTAGTTGGCACAGTGTTAGGTTTTCAGATAGCTGTAGTTCATAGCCTATGTTGCAAGCATCAAAGGTTAACAGTAATGAAGTTTTGTAACATGCTACCAGAATGCCAGTGCAGAAAATGATCTGAACTTGAATGTCTCATGGTTCCTTAGAGCTTTTGTCTCTCACTGAGCTTTAATCCATGTGTGTCACTCATGAACTTTAATGTGTACCTATAAAAGTCTATCCCTTCTCCAAATTTCTGTTTGATTGCAGCTATATTACTTTTCTATATCTTTTTTAAAAAAAAAAAAACAAAAAACTATCTTGATTCCTCTAGATAATATTCTTAGTGTGCACATAAGAAAAATGTCATAAAAAAACGTGCATAAAGGTACCACCTATGCAAGTGGCAAGAAGTGGGAGCAAGTGTGTCACAGCATCCCTTGCTGCTCTTGCTCTAACATCTAGGGAGAAGGCTCAGTAGGCGACCAGCAGCCAAAAATGCTGAAAAAAGAGGTGAGGAATACCCAGAAAAAAAGCAATAAAATACTCAACAAAGGCTCTGCTAGTGTAGTTTTCCTCTGCCTCTGAAATCTTAATTCTCATCCTGATAGTGCTTCAGCGATGGAGATCAAACGTGGCATTGGCAGATGAGAAAGCATGGTGACTCCAGGCAGAGATCTGGAGCTGACAAGGACATAAGTGCCATCCTTAGAGTAGGCAATGCCATGTAGCACAAAGAGGGAATATGATGTCTCTGAAAGTAGGTGTAGAAATGCTTTCAGATGCAGTTAGTTAGCAGTATCTGAGCAGTTATGGTTAATTGCACTGCAGTGTTCAGTGGTCATGTTCACTTCTTGCTTGCATTTGAGGTTCCTGTATAGGGAAAGAATGGGGGACATCCTGTCCCTGACTCAGCTTTGGGAAATGGCTCAGGAAGTTGTGTGAAATTTGACACAGCTCTGCTTGGCAATGGCAGCCTGTCAGTAAGCTGGGATTTGACTGCACTTGAGATGGGTCATAATTACACTCACACGTTCAGAATTTTCCTTTGTGAGCAGCAAACTACTGTAATTTATTTCTTCATGATGAATGTGTATTTCTCCTACTTCCTGCCTCACACCAAATAATGACCTTCCTAAAATGTTGTGATTTTATCTATTTTTTTTTTTTTTTTTGCTTTCTCCCTTTTTTTTCCTTTTTTTTTTTCTAATTNATGAATGCATCTTCACAGATAGTTTAAATCATGTATTTTATAACACAGGATGTGATGCATAACAGAGTTATCAGTTGCGTGATTTTATTTTTTTTTTTTTTTTGCTTTCTCCCTTTTTCTTCCATTTTATTCTTCTAACTGGCTCAGCTTTGCACTCTATATCAGGTCTACTTCTGATGTAGTTGCTGACAGCTGAAAGTAAAGCCTGATAGCCAGCTTGTTTTTCCTATCAATCAGTTTGGAGAGAATAGTGTTCTATCTTGTTGATCATTCTTGTGTAAAGCTCGTGCATCACTTCAAGGATTGTCTGGCTATTGGTTCTGTCAGTTTGCTTCTATCACTGTCCAAAAGCAAAGACCATGTGGCCATAATATTAATAGTTGAAATAGGAGAGATATGTCACTGCTCTGGTTCAGGTTAGTCAAAAAAGACGGTTGAAAGAATGCTACAAAAATGCAGTGCTTAAAGGTAAAAAGGTGTTTGACAGTACTAGTGGGAAAAAGAAATGTGATTCTAGAAAAACTATGACATTCTGTAATGTGCCTTTCATAATTTACATCAAGGTACCTGTGCCTGTAATCTCTTATACATATGAATTATTTTCCTCACATGAGTAATTTCAACTAATTACACTGACTTTAGAGAGACTGTTACCGTAAGTATGAGCCAACTTACTGATGTTTATCCAACTAAACTAAGCAAACAAACAAACAAATTTGTTTAGCCTCCTTTTCAAGAAAAACATACAGTTGGAATCTGGGCTTAGACTAGACTGGTCTTCAGTATTCCTTTTTGCAAAAGTTAAAAAGGTCTTCATTTTTCTTTATAGCACATTTGGCTAAGGCTATCATCACTTTCACAAACTTAAAATGCAGAACTAATTGTATTTTTAACAAAGTGCATGGTGCTTTTCCTTTTCTGGAATGCACAAATCCTGTTAAAGTTCTCCCACTCTTTTTTCACTTTTCTCCACCAAAGCTTTCCAATTTATTTTTAAAAGATGATAGCAAGGATCTAATTTAAGCCTCTTTGTTCAGTGAGCAAAAAGAAATGGGCAGCTGTTCCACAATGAAAATTCGAGATACAGTTCTTTCTCTATAAATTATTAAGGAACTGTATGGAATGGCTCAAATTACACTATGCATGCTAAATGCTGTTACTTTTCTGTTTTTCTTATGATTGCAACCTTTGCTTCTTCTATAATACTTTTGCATTTCTTTTTCAATATCTTAAAGCAGAAGTGGTTTAGAATATCTACCCGTACTTGATGGCTAGAAGGTTTCATCTTCTGTAAAGGAACATGTGCCAGTTGTGCTATTCTTTCACTGATAAAAGTTCTTTCTAATCTATTAGGATCTGACCCATAATAGATCTGAGCTACATAAAAAAAAAAAAAAAAAAAAAAACCCAAATAAAAAAAAAAAAAAAACCAAAAAAAAAAAACAAAAAAAAAAAAAAAAAAAAACCCAAATAAAAAAAAAAAAAAAACCAAAAAAAAAAAACAAAAAAAAAAAAAAAAAAAAACCCAAATAAAAAAAAAAAAAAAACCAAAAAAAAAAAACAAAAAAAAAAAAAAAAAAAAAAACAAAAAAAAACAAAAAAAAACCCAAACAAACAAAAAAAAAAACCAAAAAAAACCAACCAAACAAAACTGTACATCTTTCTTTTAGGGGCTGGAATAGAATTTAACCGGTATCAGTTTCACTGAGTTGTTGTACTTATGTTAGCTTAACCATTAGCAGCTATAGGAACACGGTAATACACAGAGTACTTAGTATTCACCTTGAACCTTATTTTTCTAATAACTTCTAATGTTTTCTATGAAAGATTTCAGATCTAAGGTGCACAAATAGATTTCTGGGCGGCAGTTTCTTGGGAATAAGCTGAAGCTGAACTGTGTGGCATGGTTAGATGGGCAACATGGTAGGACAGACATTGCTTATCATAAATATGGTAATATTAAAAATCTTTTAATTCTGACTTGGGCTCATGTAGTTGACTGGCTGAAAGTAGGGTAATAGCAGAATTTCCAAAAATATAGTGGTGCTTTATTAGGAGAATTTAGAACCATTATGAAAAAAGCTGTTGTTTTGATCCATGTCTTCTCTAAGAGTCAGTGAGTCCTGGTGCAGCTCTCCTGGGCTTGTGATGCATTTAGACCCTTAGTAAGAGTGATCCGTTTTATTCATCTGTTGTGAATCACAAAAACCAAAATGGCTGATGCGCTTCACATTTGAGATTGCAATTTGGTGGTTAGAATATTTTCAATATGTATAGAATAGATTTTTGTCTTGCTACACTTTTTTTGAGAGGATCTTTTTTCATAGGGAGCTTCAAGGTTGCAACCAACTAGAACTCTATTAAACTGCTCTTGATTCTTGGACTCCTGTTACCAGAAAAAAATGCTTTCAGCCTGCATACTTGGAGAGAAACTGAATGCTAAGTTTATGTGTAAGTCAGAAATACAGGCTATTTCACTTGAACCACTGCTACTGTTGCTACAGATATGTGAAGTGACAGGAGAGAGGCACCAGCATAAAGCTGAAGAACAAGAACAGAGCTGATGGCTTTAGTGATATTTTGTCACTTGAATGATAACTTGCATTAATAACATCTGTGATAGGAAAATTAAGTCCTTTGTTTCTATAATGTCAGTTTGATGCTTGGCAAAAAATGTTTTTAAGGTGGGCAGGGAAGAAAAAGAAAGAGCAGCACCATTATTTTCTGTTCTGTATGATATTTAACATTTTCCGTGCTGCATTCAGACTAGATGTGTTAGGTTTTCTAATGCATGCAAAAGGACTTGAAACCTTATTTCCCTATCACTAATAAAATAAACAACATGCTGCCACTGTAATCAGGGATGGATTTTCAAAGCACTCACATTTAAAAACCTGAATGGAATGGGCAAGTTTTCAAAAGCACTCAGCATCCTGTAGCACCTTTCAAGGAAAATCTGGCCAACTTATGGATACTCACTGAAGTATTAATGCTGTGTTTATTCGCTTTTATTGAACATTTGACCATTGACTTGTTTTCTTTAGCATGGGGCTGATTTCTTTACTTGAACTGCCTCAGTCTCTTACATTCTTCGGGCAAGGGAGATGAAGTCTTCCCTGGAGCTTTACTTGTTTCAGATATAATTAGAATGGCAAGCCAACTCAATATAAAACTAATTATTTAGGGGAATAACACAATTCTTTTGATTGAAAGTATCACCTTTTGAAATAAATCTGAAAAAAAAAAAAAAAAAAAAAAAAAAAAAAAAAAACACAACACTACCACTTTTTTTTTT
>NDXB01017204.1:0-28297 GCA_002631895.1 Agapornis roseicollis
CCTTCTCCGCAGGGTTGCTCTGAATCTCCTCTTTGCCCAACCTGTAGCTGTGCCTGGGATTGCCCCAACCCATGTGCAGGACCTTGCACTTGTCATGGTTAAACTTCATGAGGTTGGCATCAGCCCCAGCTCACAAGTGTGTCAAGGTCTCTCTGGATGGCATTCCTTCCCTCCAGCGTATCCACCGAACCACACAGCTTGGTGTCGTTTGCAAACTTGCTGAGGGCTCACTCAATTCCACTGTCCATGTCAGCGACAAAGATGTTGAACAAGACCGGTCCCAACACCAGTCCCTGAGGGACACCACTCGTCACTGGCTTCCAGCCAGACATTGAGCCATTGACAACCTTGACCAAATTGACCACATCCAATTTAGAGACAAGGATGTTGTGTGGGACAGTGCTGAATGCTTTGCACAAGTCAAGCAGGATTTTCCCCCTAGTGAAGCCATGCTGGCTGTCACCAAGCACCTTGTTGTTTTTCATGTGCCTTAGCATACCTTCCAGGAGAAGCTGCTCCAAGCTTTTGCCAGGCACAGAGGTGAGACTGACTGGTCTGTAATTCCCCAGGTCATCCATTTTCCCCTTCTTGAAAATGGGGTTATATTTTCCTTTTTTCCAGTCGTCAGGAACTTCACCTGACAACCATGATTTTTCAAATATGATGGCCAGTGGCTTAGCAACTTCATTCACCACCTCCTTCAGGACCCGCAGATGGATTTCATCAGGTCCCATGGACTTGTGCACATTCAAGTTCTTAAGATGGTCTCAAATCAGATCCTCTCCTACAGTGGGCCCAAGGTCTTCATTCTCACAATCCCTGTGTCTGCCTTTCAAGATTTGGGTGGTGTGGTTGGAGCATTTTCCAGCGAAGGCTGAGGCAAAGAACTCGTAAAGAACCTCAGCTTCCTCCAAATCCAGGGTACCCAGTTCTCCTGATAGCTTCCAGAGAGGGCCCACATTGTCTGTCTTTTATTTGCAATATATTTATAGAATCCCCTCCTGTTATCTTTAACATCCCTAGCCAAGTTTAGTTCTAACTGGGCCTTAGCTTTCCTAACCTGGTCCCTAGCTTCCCAGACAACATCCCTGTATTCATCCCAGGCTGCCTGTCCTTGCTTCCACCTTTTATAAGCCTCTTTTTATCTTCTAATTTCCCTCAGCAGCTCCTTATCCATCCAAAGAGGTCTCCTGGCCCTCCTGCTGCACTTCCTTCTAGTTGGGATGCAACACTACTGAGCTTGGAGCAGGTGATCCTTGAATATCATCCAGCAGTCTTGAGCCCAGCTGCCCCCTAGGGCTATTCCCATAGAACCTTACTAAGCAGGTTCCTAAAGAGGCCAAAGGCTGCTCTCCTGAAGTCCAGGGAAGTGAGCTTGCTGCACACTCTTCTCACTGATCTGAGGATCTTGAATTTGACCATCTCAAGATTGCTGCAAATACCTATGCACATTATACAACATTTTTTCTTTCAGAATTTTGGGTAATGTTACAATGATAGTATAAACTGATGCATACTTCTATTTTACATCTGTTAGTATTTATGTTAGCAGAAGATACGCCTGTTTTTTCTCAAAGCAGAAAGTCAGACAGGCAGATGGTGAGCAAATGTAAGTTTTAATCATCTCTCCACTTTGTAAACAATGGCAAAACTTGGTGAGTGAATTAGGCAGATTATGGATTTCAATCATATAAATATTGTTGAGTAGCTTAGAGGAATTTATTTCGCCATCATTCTTTTTCTAGTTTTATAGCAGATCATTTGTCTTCAGTTTTAGGTATAAATATATGACCAACTATGTAACTGATTTGTCTCTCTATTTTGAAAGCAGCTTAAAATGTGAAGAACTGGTCTCACTGTGTCTTGAAAACCAAAAGTATAAAGAATTCAAGGTGGCCAGTGTTACAGATAGATATGTAAATTCTATATTCTCCCTAAAAAAGCACACATTTATTTTGGATCTCTCTAATGCTTTGCTTTACTGTGAAACGCTTCCAAACAGAAAGTTACTTGTCTATATTGTATACATGGAAAGTATGACAATGTGAATAAAAGAGCAAAATGTATGTCTTCTGAATATCAGTGTTAACGGAAGAAATATTTTATGAGTCATACGTCTCTTTGGAAATATAAAACCATAGAAAAGATTAAGCGATTTTTCAAAGTTTAGACAGAAGTTGTTGAATATCAGAATCACAAGATAGTCATATGCTGGTAGATAAAGTCATATCTCACTTTCATAACACTAAATGCAAAGTTCCGACTCTTTAAAAGATCAGTTTCATGGTCTTTTTGATGGGGAGGTTCGATTCTCTGAAAAAAAAAAAAAATATATTTTCTTTCATTTTTTTCTTCTTAGTCATACTAAATAGGCACACGGGGGTCTTTCTTGGAATTTTTATGGAGCAATTCTGGTGATTCTCAGAGCTTAGAATAAAGAAATCACAAAATAATTGCCAGTCATAGACACAGTGGTTAAATTTTGTAAGATTCATCCAATACACCAATCTGCTACAGCAGATCTAGTCTCTTTTCCTTGTTTTATTACACTCCTAGGTCTACTAAAGGCTGGATTTCCCAAGTGTGATAAGTTGTCACAGTCATGCAGACATTACATGATTTGGGATTCATTCATGCCTAAGTACTCTGGGACTGCAAAATTGATTTAGTGTAACATAAAAGCTGAGAGGCACAGTTTATATGAAATCAAGCTATTAACAGTGCTATACTTTTTTTTTTCTTTAAAATTTTTGCATATAATGGCTGCTAACAAAAATCTTATTGCCAAAAATCATATACAAACATAAGCTTATCACTCAATCACATCTTAACTATACTCATGGGAGGGAAACACACATATCTGTTTAATTTCTTGATATTTGTCTTTCTGTCTCTTTCTGAAACACAAATTAGAAAGTCACCTTTCTGAAGATAATTATGTGATGTCCATTTCATACTTTTCTCCAGTAATGTACACCTATGGATTTTTTAACATTATGGTTGAAAGTATTGATTTTAGTGCCATGAAACATTATCCTCTTTAAATTCCTTTGCTAATCATTTCCTTTCAATTACACTTTGTCATTTTATACCCTTCTACATTGCTCTATTTTTAGTCATTATTTTATTATTGCACCCTATTTCCTTTATGGTTTTGTCTATATTTTTCATTAGACATCCTGTCCCCTACCCTGTTAAATTCTATTTTCCTTTAATTTCAGTTGCATTCTCTCCAATGTGATTTGTATTGCTATGTTCTGTGTCACCCAGTATTTTCCAGAGTCTATTTTCAGATTCTAATTTTTTCAGTTTCATTTACAATGCATTTTTTTGGTGGGAAGAGAGAAGGGGATATTTTCATATGTGAGAATATTTTATCTATTTCAAAAAGGATTTTTTACCATTAATCTATTTTTTCCCTTGGATTTTAAGACAAAGTATTGACACTTTTGCATAAATTTCAAAGCTAATGAGAATCTACAAGGTAACCTAGAAATTGTTGGAATTGGTGGTAGTTTTAGTAGTAGATTTCAAAAGGTAAACATTATACAAATTGGCGAAAATAGGTCACTAGTTTTTAACAGAAGACAGCAGGATGGTATGTGTATGTATATGCAAATAGATTTTATTGCATAGCTGTTCTTTTGACAATATAATATAGCCACTTCCTCTCATAAACTGTGCGTTATGTTCCTTATGAGAAGTTAAGCCCTTGAGAAGGAAGTTAAGCACAGGGACTTCTGCTGACTTAGAGATGCTACATGCTTCTCCTTGAATTCCATTTTTTTAAATTTGAATTCCAAGTCTCCATCTTTCCTGTTCACAACAGTGCAAAGCTGTAGGTGTTATGTCCTGATCTCCATGAAATCTCTTCCTTTTAATGAATCATGTTGACATGGCAAAATTAAAAGAAGGATTTTTTAGATGTTTGACAGAGAGATGTTATCCTTTCTCGCTATTTGTTATATGATCAGTAGTGTATGACACAATATAAACCAATCTAGGTGAATGCCTTCCTCATGACACTTGATACACAATAGTAGATGAGGAATGAGAAACTACATAACAGAAATATTTTTAAGGAAGACTTGAAAGGTAACAGATCCAAAGAAGATTTGTAAATGAAACTCAAGGAGGTGCTTCTTACTTCTGTTCTCCCTCCACACCCTCCACACACACTCTTCTTGGCCTTAGGCTGTCTGTCTCGCCGATATTGATCCCAGTATGTCTATGTCACAGATTAGAAGTGACAGAAATAGTGTACTCTGGCAGGGACAGATGTAGCTGGAGGTACTTTTTTCCCATTTTTCACTGAAGGGTGGGCTTTCAGATGGCAATCTCAACCTGAGGATCATGACCCATAGGTTGAAAGAGCCTTCTTAATTCAAGGTCTTCTTTCTGACCACACAAGCACATATCTATGCATGAGCACCTCTAAGAGCCAGTTCACCACAACATATTTGGATTTTAACACAGGCAGGGTGGTTGCTGGCTTTTGCTGTGTTTGCTTGTGCTTGGTGATTGATTCTGTAGACTTTCTATTTAACTTTCAAGGAGCTATGCAAAGCAACTCTATGTTGTTTTCTGAGATGGATGTGATTTGGTTCAGTGCTGCCTATCAGATCACATTTTTGTATCTTGACTGCAACAGGGGGTTTACTGAGCAAGTCTGTAACTTGTGTTTCCAGCAAAGGGCAATGTGAGAGGCTTTGAGTGTAGTGACTTCTTCATTCCTGTGAATGTGCCTATATGACATTAGACAGAGAAACTATAACTTTATGATAAGGAGATCAGTTTTAAAGATGTAGCTTGATTCCATTAAAAGTGGTTTAACTAAAGCCTATTTTACTCCATGCTGAAATTGCCAATACTTGATTCTTAAGCAAAGTATTAGCCTCAGTATTTGCATTTAGAGAGGACTTGGGACCATAAATTTGCATCAGATCCTATGAGTACTTATTATATGACTCACCCAAGTTACTTCATTTCTGGAAACCCTACCATCTTTCCTTTAAAGGAGGAAGCCAGACTGTTTTCTGTCTTTTAATGCCATGACTCTGTGTTTTATAGACTCATTAATAATCCTAAAACTAATTCCCATCTATGTGCAGTTAGAAAATGCACCTAAATCAAAGCCATGCTTTAGAGCAGGACTGCTGATGAGCTCTGAGGGAAGTAGCATCCAGACAAGAATGTTGAATGTAATTCCTTATCTATTCCCTGTGCTGGCCTGAGACAAGAATCTCCGTACATTACTAATCCATTTTCAAAACCAGCATTGACCAAACAGAAAGATTCTTCTTTTCTTTTAAAAGGAATATTTCGAAGGATCTCATCTGTGTCAGACGGAACAGGGCACTGGATGAAGTAAATTGATAAAGGAAATGCACTTCCTACACAAAGCAGGGAGAAAGTCGAAGACCCAAGCTTCAGACTACAAAAGGCAATGACTTGTCACACATCACACACCAGGAAAGTCCCTTTCATAATACAATGATAATATATTATACTTGGTGTTTTCCCATGGGTTTACTTTGGGTTTCAAAAATAGAAGCAGCAAAACAGTCTTCATACATTATAAGAAACAGTCAAGTAAAAAGGCCTTAAATAAGTAAATCCTGGAGGGTTTGCCCTAACAAGACACTTGACAGAGTTAATGTGTTTTCTTTTGGTTTATGACTGTCTTGACAACCGATAGAGAAGAATTAGTTGTGGTGATTCTTCTGCTCTTACTGACCAGTGCCAACACCTTCCACAGCACACTGTGAGATTGGAATTTTTTTGTTGAGGATGGAATAAAGCAGTGGAAATGTCACATCAATGTCACATCACAAGCTGGGGAGAAAGAGTGTGCAATGCCAGAATATGGAATGTATTTGTCAAACATAGCAGGAACACACCAAGAAAAGTTTGTATTATATTTTTCCAGCCCCAGGTCCCAGTCCTCAGTTATACGGTTTGGCTCTGTAATAGAAAAGCTAGGAAGATGCAATGGTGCATGGATCCCTCAGTAAATCCCTGAGGAGTTCATGTGTCAACATACTATAGTCTAATTTTAACTTTCCTACTTAAAATGCCTTTTAAGGTGATCCAATAACTGAGGCAGCTTTTTCCTCTGATGAGCACCCTAGTTCACCTCCAGTCCAGCAGGCTCCAGGTACAGGCTATAACTGCAGGTCTTCCAAACTGTCCCTGCAGCTGTTTTCTCAGGAGGAGAGGATGAATCCAGTTTGCTCTTTCTGCTCCCTGCAAATGAGTATCTGGCAAGAACATTCTTCAAGTACAACAAGAGAAGCCACTTTCTTCAGCTGCCTCCTCCTTATGCCCTCCACACACACACACCCATACAGGTTTTTGTGCAGAGAAGGTGTGCTCAAGGCAGCAAGAAATAATAACACACCAAGTGACAGTATTGTTAAGCTGAATCATGCCCTTAAACATTCAGCCTACACATTAATCATTGAGTGACGTCCATGATTCACTCCAAAATTGGATCTGACTAGTGCACTTAATTTACCGACTGCACCAAACAGCTGTTCAGCTTCTGCCGAATTTGAAAGCAAGTTTAATTAGTGCATGTTCACTGCTGCTTCCTCATTACATTGCCAGCCCATATCATTGGAACAGTTAATTACTGTGGAGACAATGGCTTGACTTACCTGATATAGTACATGATTATTCATCATTGATTCATTTTTTCTTCTTCAGTGGTAATTTTATTAACATCCCTGACAGTATTTAACAGTGAATCCCCCTGATCTTTTGTGTTATTATGTCTTCTCAAATCTTGCTCAAATTCTCCAGGTAGACTGCTTCTCTAGATTTTAATGAGACATGAAGTATAACATCAGTTGACGCTGAATGTAACCAAAGAAATAACTTAATTATGCATTTCACAGCAAAATGTGCTATTCAGTCAGTGCCTACCTCAGCTGTCTTTGTACTTTGGGATTTCCTCCTTGCTCACAGACCAAAGGCCTCCTGATGGAATTGCCTTCTTTCAGTGATGGTTTAAAAATAATGCTGTGAAAAGGAAAGATTGTCCTCAGTAGGCCTGCAACACTCCCATAGAGGGTTTTTTTGTTGGCTTTGAGTGTGACTTTTTAGCTCCCCCATGCCTCAGTACTCCATCACTAAAATGGCAGTAGCTGGCTTCCCATCCCTGCCTACCAGATGTCATGGGCTCCTCTCAGATACAGCCTCTTTCCTTCCAAAGGCAGCTCTATCTGGACAAAATGTGAGGACTCTACATTTATCAGTGACCTCCAGGTTGGTGAAGGACAAATTGCACAATACATCTCTGCCAGTTCTGGATATTTCTGCAGCAGATCAGCTGTGCTGTGCTGGCACAGTTATACACCATAATTCTCAGAAATGACAGATTTAGTCATTGACTGCACATGTTTGATATTATTGCCAAGAATCTGCAAAATAGCCATAAGCTGTCCTGCTGTATCCTTCTCCTATCACATTGCAGATATACCTGGTTACTTTGGCAAAGGAAGGTTACCTAAGTTGTTACCTAAGACAGGTTTTAGCAGTTCACACAGTGCTGCACATTCATCATTTACTTCACATGTGAAAACTTACTGCTTCTGGAGGAAAAAATTTAAAGAACCAAGAAAATGCATGGAAAAAAAAAAACAACCCCAAAGAAGCTTGTATAAAAAGGACTTTCTGAAGCAGCATGATGTTCAGGGAGAATATGAAAGAACTGAAAGCAGTTTGGGAGGCAAATAGTCCTGTCATAGTGCTGTACGTACAGCACTATGCTGGCACTTAGAGCTCAGTAAAGTAGAACTAAATGGAGTGTTCTGCCATCTGAAAGAGACTCCATATTGCTCAAAGGCTTTGCACGATCTGAGAAATCAATACCTGACATTTATTTGGTTTGCTTATTCTTTCTTCTCATGGGTATACTTCTCTCTTTTTAGATGACTCTTCTACATGAATTTCTTATCATTATACATTTCACAATAATCCCCAACAAAAAGGCTACATGAGCAACTAAGCAGTCCACAAACAATAAACTGTAAAGCAATATGTGACCTGTACATCAAACCATGTGGGAGCTCAGAGCTGCATAAAACAGCAGATATTGCTTTTATATACTATACTGTTCAGTCTCATTTTCAGTAGGCTTTAAAGCTGTTTCAGTATTAGTCAATTTGATTGGTTTTTTTTCTCAAACTGCCCTAGACCATATGGTTATTTTTGGGTACTTCATTTGATTTCATAAGGAAAAAGTGATTGAGTGAGACAAATCACTGCACAGAATGTAGGAATTTGGCAGTCACTGATGACAGGGGAACAGATTGAATTAAACTTAAGGCAAATTTACCTTTCCTAGAGGTGCAGCCTCTTCAACCTGCTCAAGTCACTGAAGAGCTTGAACTTCACGTCAAAGCAATCTACTCTGCCTGTGGATAAATAAACTGGAGATTAAGCAAATGAGCAATTTCTAGCAGCTAGTAGAGCCAATGTTATCACCCAGATAAATATTGACTCATTTATTAACAGTAATTAATGAGGAAAAAACTGAAATAAAGGAAAAAACTGAAATAAAGGAAAAAATAGTGTAAAGCAATCTTCTTAAAGGCCTTGAAGATTTTGCTTTTCTATGTTCTGGATTTATCAGTGGTCTAAACTGGATTTTGCAATGCACATTTTCTCTACTGGTCTTCAGAATTTCAGCAAAGCATTTCATACTTATTTCAACTCATGAATTATACATTAGCACATGACAGGGGCAATTAATTCATATCTCTGCTTCACCAGGAGGCACAGAAACAAAAATCCTTAAATCCAGCTTGAGCCTTTGTTTGTCCAGCACACAATCTCCCAAAATGGTACCTCAGAGATTTACCCTGCAAAAGGATAAGGGCATGTTTACAAAAGGTACAGGGTCAGAATAGCTGAAGTGAGGAGGAAGGACAAGCACACAGTAATGTGGCACCACCTTTTGCTTCTGGATTGGGAAATGACTCAACCTTGAAGGAATTTCAGGGCACATGTTCCAGCTGTGTCTGCCTCCTCCTCCTCCCTCCATTCCCTTGTCAGCAACCTCTTCCAGCTCTGGATTTTCTTCCAGACTTCAATCCACTCCAAGGCACTACTAATCTCCTCATTAATATTGCCTGTGCTTTAAAGCAGTAGTCCTGAGACCTTCTTGGAAGACAGGGAAATGCTATAAGCCTTATTTTAGAAATGTGAAACAGCAACTGAAATACAAATGGCAGTAATCCGCTTCAGAACTGGGATTCATTTTTCAGGATGCAGAAACATGGAACACATTTCCCAGGATGAATTGAATCAAGCCTTAACCACAGAGATACCTTTCATCTTGAAATGAATCTTTCATCTTTTTAGACCCCTGCTGTGACTTGAGTGCAAATGATGTAAGGTAATCTTTAGAGTTTTAAGGATGTGACTCCAAAGATGTGGTTCAAAGGTCTCTTCACTTGCAATATAGATTATACAGTGTCCCCACAAAAGTTTTGTATTCTTTACTGAAGTAAAGACCAGCTACGGAATGCTTGTTCATTGAGATTTTGCAACATGCCACCTCCTCTTGCAAGTCTGTATTACTTCCACTTCAAAAGATGTCAGCTTGTCATACTGGTTACTCATTCTTCTCCCTGGTGGTGCTTATAATATGGGATTCAACATTTCATTTTACCACCTGTCTCTATCATGTCTGCCGTGAGGAATTTTTTCCTTTCTTTTTTTTTTTTTTTTTTTCCCCGGTCTGGAAATTCTCTACAAAAGCAAAGAGGGTAAATGAATATGAATTAATTATAGGATAGAGAGCACTGCTTGTTACTGAGGTTACCCAAGACTTCCCATTACAGAGCTGTGTTNTTTTTTTCCCCTGGGCAGATACATGTCGGGACACAATACACAGTCCAATACATACAACCCGTTAGGAGGAAAAGAACTGTTATAAAAAAAGGTGGAGATGAGGCAGTAGGGAGAAGCTTTGTCCTGTTTAAATGTCAGCATTCAACATCGTGTCAAATATTTTCTTCAATGAAGAATCAGACTGATTTCTCAAATATGAGCCATGACTGCACTAGCAGATGAAACAGAGCCAAGGCACAGGATTACAGATGTCTACTTGGACTTTGTAAGCATTAACCTCCTTACAGCTAAGGCATAGGCATCATTCAGCATTTTACAAGACACTCTTTAATAGGCAATGTACCAGTATCCACTTTGTTTCAGGGGGGAAAAAAATTGATTTACACATGAAGATATGAGTCAGCTGTGATGCTGAGCCTCAATGCAGTCTCTAACCTCTTCCACATAGTAACATACATATCTATATCTACATATATATAATTTATCTGTGGAAATGAAGTCTTCTCAGTGTTATTATCCAGCAAATTATCCTTAAACTCTCTTGGCAGTGGTCAGTCTAGAAAAGGTTTCTCTCTCATTGACTCTTACAGCAGTGAAGCTTAAAGATATAACTCACTAAGAACTAAAGCAGGAGCAAGAAGTAGAAGAAAAGGCAATACAGTATGAAGCCAAACTTCTTGATACATGCTACCCACAAGCACAGACTGGCAGAGAGCAAAAAACACAATCTGAGCAGAGATGAAGGTAAAACCTCAACAGCCTCTGAGAGAAAGGCTGGTGAAATGCTGTGAGACCGTACTCCCAGGTGGCAGTTCTGTGGCAGAACGAGTAGTATTAAACAGAACAGAACAACGCTATAAACACTCCTTTTATATCTCAAAAAAAAAAGGAAGAAGAATGAGATACTTATACCACAAAATTGAGATCACTGGCATCTTCATGTAGCGTTGGAGGCATAAAAATTATCTCAATAGAGTCAGTCATTCATGATGCACTTCATACCACCTTGCAGAGATGATTCTGAAAGAAACGCTATCCTGCCTATGTGTTTCTAAACAGGAAGAACAGGAAAAGTACATGAGCAATGACAGCCACCACTACAGAGGAAACATCCAGGAACATGGAAAAGGAAGTTAGAGACAGATCAGCAAAAATTAAGCTGGTTAAAAAATCAGTCATACTACCATAGCTATAACTGGACTTTGGATCACCAACAGATCCAGTTCTAGCCCATGTGCAGTGACAGCTGCAGCTCACTCCCACAGGTACTGGGACATCACAGTATGAGGATGAAGTATGGCCAAGTGCTGGCAATATTCAGTCAAACAGCTTTGAAGCCATCAGGTGGCTACATGAGCTGTTAACACAGACATTTAAAAACAAAACAAAACAACCAAAGTTGCTATCACTTGAAATATACAGTAGTTGATGCAAAGGCAGTGCCATTAACAGAGGACATTGCTAAAGCAGGACATCAGTTTAGTTGAAACATGGTATCTGACTGTCCCCACCGTGAAAGGGATAGTCCCTCTGAGCCCCCTCTAGCAGCCTAACAGATACAAACCGTAAGGAGATTGACTCCTCCAGCATATGCTGTAGTCAACTGAAGGCTCTCACAAGATCTAGTAAGAAACCTGAAGTGCAGACATCCCTCACGCCTGGTGGAGCTGCAGAGGAAGGAACTGGGAAAATCAGAAAGTCGAGACATCTTCACACTCACAGAAACCAGAGCTGGCAGCTGTATCTTTTCATTCTTGCAGCCTTTAGTACTTTTATGGTGGTAGAAAGCCTTGAGAATGTCTTGGATGTTTGGGAAACCTCCCATCAGGAACAGAGCCCTGCAAAGGAGTCTCCATGTGGTAATCCTGAAGATATACTGCTTGATTTGCCTGGTA
Organism: Agapornis roseicollis; assembly: GCA_002631895.1. Lineage (NCBI taxonomy): Eukaryota > Metazoa > Chordata > Aves > Psittaciformes > Psittacidae > Agapornis > Agapornis roseicollis. The sequence continues at coordinate 11,757 of NDXB01017204.1, forward strand.
CTAAAGAAATCTCTGGTTGCAATGTTGAAAATGGGCTCTGGCATGCTGAATCACCCAGTCCTTGACAATCTGCACTATGCCTTTTGCCAGGTACCGCTAAAGGAAAAAAAACCAGCTCCAGACATCAGCCTGCCCTCAAAGCTATTCCAGCAATAACAGATAAAGACAGAAGAGGACTTTCAGACATGAGGCCTGCAGCTGGCAACAGTTATTGTCTAAGGCGACAGCAGAAGATAGCACAGGATGTCTTTATCAAGCTTAACAGAGCCAGAAGGAGAGTACTAGTCTGAATCCAAAGAAGCTGGAGTCTGGGAATGGAGAGATCGTCATTATCAGAAATGTCTGTGGTCCTGGGAACTTCCAAACAGATCCCAAGAAATAGAATGACTAAATTCTTGAAATATATGCAGGAAATTATAGGAATAGCCAAGTATAACATTTGCATGAAGATCCACTAATAGTAATAAATAATATTAAATGAGGGATTGAAGAATAGGTAATATAGGTGATGAACCAGCCTCGTAGCACTGCTATCGTTTTGAGCAGCAGGGGTTACAGAAGGTTCTTAGACCTCAGGATGAAACAGAAGAGTAACAAGCAAAGCCAGCAGCTCTTGCCTTCTGTTGTCACAGTAAAATGATAAATTTATACTGAAACAGAGATACTAACTCTATGGAGTGACATCATCTGTTCCTTTTGAAACACAAAGATACGTGTCCCAGCTGTTAGCAGTGCAACTACAGTGCACAGCACTGAGATGCCAAGAGTTGGATAGATGGAGAAAAGAACTTATGAGTTTCAATCCTTTGAACAAGTACATAATTGGTATTTCACAGCCAAAAAGACCATGAACTTTGACAACTCAGTGTCATTACAGCCAGTCTGGATGGGGCTTTGAGCAACCTGGCCTAGTGGAGAGTGTCTTTGCCCATGCAGGGAGGTTTGAACTAGATGGTATTTAAGATTCCTTCCAACCCCAACCATTCCATGATTCTGTGATAGAGACACAGACATGGCTGCCAGGCAGTAACACCCTACTCCAGGGCTGGTCATGGTGTGAAAACTGAATGCCACAGATGCTCAGCACACCTGAAAGGATGAATGGAGCTTACATTTGCAGTTTCTGGCAGGCAGTCACTCTCTTGAGGACCCTCACTCAAAAAACAAGGTGGTAGGCAACCTGAAAGTACATTTGGCAAGGTAGGGCATGCTTGAGAGTGGATTCTGGGCTCCTGCAGATTTAAAAAACACTTCAACCATTGCATGAAGAGTTTGGTATAGGAACATCAGAAGTAAAACCTAAGCAAAACATAGATGGCCAAATCCGAATACTTCTAGTCCACCAAGAGATGTTTTTAAAGATATCAAACTACTTCTATTCAATCTATGAAAGGTGAAAAAACTATAAAGCTGCAGTGTGCTGTGGATAAAGCTCATGTCAAAATAAATGATATTTTAGTAACAACAATTATACACTGTATAATCCTTTTTTTTGTCAGGAAACTTTGTAAATGAATACAATAACAATTGCTACATAGGAAATAATGCAGCAGCTTGTGTTGCATTTGGAGATAGTAATATAGGCTGTTCAACAGAAGGGCATTACAAGAGTTAATTAAAAGTACACTTAAGAACTAAGGTTTTGAAAATTTCAGTCTTAATCTCTTCCCGCCTCAATTAGTAATTTATAAAATAGGAATAATAACACTTTCTCTCCCATAAATACTAGTCATGTGATTGAATTGTAAGTGTTTGAAATATGGTCACAAGAATATGTACAAACTTAAGTACATATAGATAGATAAATAAATACACTGCAAATATGCATAGAATCATAGAATAGTTTGGGTTGGAAGGGACATTCAAAGGTCATCTAGTCCAACCTCTTGTAATGAGAAGGGGCATCTTCAACCAGATCAGGTTGCTCAGAACCACATCCAGCCTGGCCTTGAATGTCTCCAGGAATGGGGCATCCACCACCTCTCTGGGCAACCTCTGCCAGTGTTTCACCACCCTCATTATAAAGAATTTCTTCCTTGCATCCAGCCTGAATCTCCCCTCTTTTAGTTTAAAACCATTACTCCTTATCCTATCACAACAGGCCTTGATAAAGGGTCTCTCCCCATCTTTCTTATAGGCCCTTTTTAATTACTGAAAGTGTGCAATATGGTCTCCCTGGAGTCTTCTCTTCAGGCTGAACAACCCGAACTCTCTCAGCCTTTTCTCATGGGAGAGATGCTCCAGCTCTCTGATCATTTTTGTGGCCCTCCTCTGTACGCTCTCCAACAGGTCCATGTGTTTCCTGTGCTGAGAACTTCCAAAGTACAGGTGGGGTCTCACTATAGCAGAGTAGAGGGGCAGAATCACCTCCTTTGACCAGCTGGCCACGCTCCTTTCAATGCAGCATGCACAATGCACAAGTAAAAGTGTACACCTCTGTCATACACACACACACAGGCCTGCAAGAGAAAAGCATAGGAAATCTCCACTGATGCTTTCATGTCTCACTTTGCTGTAGACTACAAATACTGACTCACAGCCCCCAGAGCCATAGATCTCAGCCTTATTAACAAATTCGGGAAGTGATTTAGCCATTTCAATACACCTCCATAACCACTCCCATAGTATGGGGTCCCCTCCTATATGCCCAGTCAGCTGCCTGGCCGGGGTGCATCCTGAAGGCTAGGGAACCCCCAGTTCTCGGTCTGGCCACACGGTGGGGCGGCCGTTCCAGGGCTCGCTCCGGAGAGCAGCCGGCTCCCGGAGGTATCTATGCCCAGCAGATGGCTCTTTCCAACCGCGTAAGCCTTATGCAAGCCCTCTCTTCTCTCCCTGGATCCCAAGGTCAGTGTTTCCAAAGCTTTTGTTTCTCCTATGAATAACGGCAGTGGCATACTGGCAGGTCAGGAAAACATAATAGGAGGCAGAAAGCGTTGCTTTCCAGAGCGTAATAGCTTTAGCTGGGATGTAACACACTTGTTTAATGAACGCTTGTCACAGCACTACACACACAAACAGTCATATTTATTGGACTAGAATCTCAATTCTGCTTGAGTAAATCTGAAATAGTTCAGCTGTAGCCAATGGAGATAGTACAGATGGGAATGACAGGGGAATTTGGCCCATTGTTAAAATATCTTCATGGAGAAACAATGTAGGAAAATTGAACTGTGACCAGATTCCCTCATTGTGGGCTAAATTGACTTGAAACTGAACCCACTAAATTTGGTGAGGTTATACAGGTGTGAAGGAGAGAGAGCACAGAAGCCAGTCTTCTTTGAACTACTTGGTCCAAAAGGAACCATTCTGCACCTTATTAATAAATGCAAGTTTGTTTGCAACAAACATAATTTATTCATACATGTACATGAATTACAGATGGGCTTAGACCTCTGACAGACCCACTTCAAAGCTCCTTGACTTATTGGAAAATTCAGACTGAATCAGATTTTGTGGTTCAATCATAATCTCTTGAATGGGCTTAAGATGGAATTACAAACCTGGATAAAACAAAACATGGAGGAACACACAGTTCTATAATATATCCTGAAAGCAAACCCATTTTTAGTCTTTCTGATTCTCAGATGTTTAGATCCCATTACAGAACTGTACTTGGTAAGTCTGACTTAAAGTTACTGATATTAGAAAACCTGCATTTATTGGTGCAAAACATTAGAAACGTGGAGATTTTTTTTACTTGAATTGGACAAACATTCTAATATGCACAGATTTATTCTGACCCACTGAACTTTAAGCCTACAAGGCTGAAACTTGACACAATTTCACAACAGTCCTTCTTCATATTTGCTGACATTTCTGCTGATAGTTCAGGTCAGCACTTGGAAGGATGAGAAAAACATGAAAGATAAGGTATCCTAAAAATGTAATTAAAAAAATTTCTTAAGGTGTATATGTTGGAGCAATGGGAAAGAATACCATTCCTCAACTGTTCCCCTCTACTGTGTTAATTTTGGTCTTCTTCCTCTCTGACATCCAACCTAATCACAGCTGAGGTAGTCCTCACCTTCTGGCTCTACTAAACCTTTCCTGCTTCTAAAAGTGGCACCATTTGCCAGGATATACCAGTTGGCACTAACAGTAAAATATAAAAGATATTAGTGACACTGAAGCTGAGTAGATATGGTATACATTCAACTGGCTATTGAAAACTGATTTTTGTTTCTCATATTAACCATTTCACACTTTCCTTTGAAATGTAGTATAGAGCTATACTGTCAGTGTGAGATATTTGCAGTTTACCCCTTCCAGGTTGATGTTGTCACCTGCCTCAATAAACTTCTGGAGCTATTGTTTGTATGCCCTGCTGGGCTTGTATGCCCTGGGGGCTCCTCTGAACCTTGCTGTGTCGCCTTCCATGGCTCCACAGCAGGTTCAGGCAACATGTGCTTAACAGTACTGCCTGTGAAATACACTGTGCTCTGGGAACAGTGGTCCAGCATAACTCATTTAATATTCTGAAGTGATTCTTCTGCTGTTCATTCAGATATTTAACATTTTCTGATCCACGATCTTGCTTTCAATTGATGCTTAGTAAGGATATAAATGCTATCATAAGAAGAACTAAGCTGATGATGGCTTAGCTTGGGTCCTTCTTCTCTCTTTGATAACAAACATTTTTCTGGCACCCTTCCATCTCCAGAAAGCTGAGTAACAAAAGTTGCTGCCCTTCTCAGAAAGCCTGACAAGGAAAAGGATTTGGTGGAGCTGACAGGAATGGGGAGAGTAAAGTGAGACTCACAGGTTGTTATTTTGGCACAAGTGACCTGAAGTAAAAAAAAAAAAAAAAAAAAAAAAAAAAAAAACAAAAAAAAAAAAAAAAAAAAAAACAAAAAAACAACCAACCAANAAAAAACCAAGATAAATAAAAACAAAAAACCAACCAACCAAACAAACAAAAAACAAAACCACCAAAAACTAACAACAACAACTTTTTCTGCTGCATGGTTGAAACTCTGGTCCTGGTCACCCAGTAGCTGCAAAGTGCATGCCAAGGTTTCAGGCAACAGAATTGCTTGGATCATTTCCTACCCACTTTGCAGAACTGCAATTAGCAGCACAGCGGCATTAACAAGAGAGCTTTACACGAGCTTTCAAAGTAAAAACTTGAAGAACCCCTAAAAGACCAACTACTTGTAAAATGTGAGAGGGAGGCTCTAGGCCTGGATTTTGGAGGTGGGTGCAAGGCTTTGCCTGCAGGCAGAGTGACTGCCAGAGCTATTCACCACCTTCTGCAATCCCTGCACCGCTCTGGCTCCCCCCAGGGAGGGGAAACCTCCCGTGTTCTGCACTCGACCTTTGTGTCTCCTTTCTTGCATGGGGATGGATGCTGCACGTCTCCGGGTGCCCTCTCATCCACATTTGCTGTAAACACTCGGAACACCTGTTTACTCTGACTCACCTACTCCTCACACAGACTCTCCCTTTTTTTGACAGCAGACCTCACTCAGGTAGTATGTGCTGCTAATATCCTTTCAGGACCGTGTAATAACATGCCTTCTACCCAATTCCTAACATCCTTCAATCAGCTCAGCCAGTGGGCTAACTGCTTATGCTCCTGTGATTTATATAAGTGCAATTAATTTAAACTGCATCACTCCAGTGTTATGCTGGTGAAAATGCCCCGAGAGGGAGTACCTCACTGGTGAATCAGACCCTTTGCTTTTAACAAACATACAAAAGAACAGATCCTGAGCCAGTGAAAATCTGCATGGCTCCATTCATTTCAACACACAAACTTAAACCAGCTCAAGGTCTGAATCACAGCTCATGTAACAGACTATTTAGATACAGACTAATGCCTCACATCCTGAAATGCAATGCTTTTCCAGAGTTGGCAGGGGACAGGGAATTCTCAGAGCAGAGCTGAGCTGAGAGGGTAGCAGAACCACAGATGCGACCTTTTACAGAAGGATTTCTTCTGTGGAGTTGAGGAAAGCAACAGCTTGTGCCTCTGCAAGCACTGCTCTCCCTTGTGGGAAGAACTATGTCTGCTCCTCCACTCCAGCTGCAAAGCAGGTACCTGGGAAGTCCCTTTCCTTGCCACTTTCCTCCTGTAGCCTGGGTGTGTTCCCTGCAGTATGGAAATCCATGTGACACCTCTGCTGACAGGCACCAGAGTCAGATGCTGAACAGCTGAACATTTTTAATCAGCTCTTGAAAATGGCTAACTTTCTCTGCACTTGTTCTGGCATCCCCGAGATTAAGAAGTCACGCCGCTTGATTAAGCACTTTACACTTACGTGTCTTAACACAACCAGAGGGAGTCTTTTTTTTTTCCCCTTCATGACTATTCCAACACCTGCTGCAGAAGAAGGGCTGGGGTGGTCTCTGTAAAACAGCCCTCCTGCCTCCTCCTGACAGGACAGAGCCCTAGCAGCACACCAGCACGGCATACCGGTATGTGCCCAGGCAGGTGTACTTAACACACAAGGAGGAGGGGGAAGGGGTGCGGGGGCAGACCAAGAGTCAGTCACAGTGTAATTTGTGTTAGAAATTCTCCGGTGTTCAGCTATGATTCTATCAATGTTTTCCAAATGCAAATATTTTAAAATTAAAAAAAAAAAAACCAAACCTCACCAAAAAACACTTATCTGTAACTGTCTCCTCTAAATCAGTCTAGATAACCAGGAAATTCTGTGTCACATTTAAGACACTTTCATCCTAAATTAAATATATAATACAGATTACACCTTCATAGGAAGTCAAGAGGTCCTGAACGCACTAATGGAGAGGGACATTTAAGAGACATTTAAATTACTCAGTCTATAATTTGGGGAGGGTTGCTTATCTGTGCATCTTTTAACTGCTTTGGGTAATTAGGAAAATTTCCTTGGCAGTGCTCTAAGAGGATAGGCAAAAGAGTGATATAATTACTCCCAAGGAAGGAAAGGTCAAGGTTTTGCATTCTGCAGACTTTTAAAGTAAATAAAAAAGAGCTCTTCATATGAACAGTCTGAAGAACTATGCATATTATATAAAACCTATCACCCTGCTCTGAAATGTAATCTTTTCCAGGGCTTTTCGCTCTCCTTGAGCTCACTTGCAGTATCTTGTTGGCCCTTCTGCCTGGAAGGGCACAGGCTACGGAGGCAGGCTGCTCGTCTCCAGCCTTTCCTAAGTGCAATTATTCAAAAGCAGTTCCCAAGCGAAGCAGGCACAAATCAGTTCAAAGGCTTCCATTAGCTCTGCCGGCTAACTTGTTATCTTGTAATGTCCCCCCTTCTGCCCTTAATGAACAGTTTGTTCCATTGTAATTCTTATACATCTGGAAACCAGATTCGTTTTAAAAAAGAAAAGAGAGAGTAGAAGTTTCAGTGCCTGTGACTTAGCCAGATCTCTTGTCAGTTGAATCAGTAAACTGACCTTTTTACAAAGTACTCTGACCAACACATTCTTCTAGACTGAAATTCTACAGAGCACACCATACACCCACTTTGCAGCAAGGACAACGCGCTCTGACCACAGCTCTTCCATTCACAGCTGTCTCCAGCGGGAGGAGCTGAAACCTGAACCAAGCCCTCCGAACAGAGATTGAATCCCTCCCACCAGCAACCAGAGAGCCCTCCCAGAAAAACAGCCTGTTTGGAAAAGTGCTTGAGAACATCCCGAAGTGATTGGAGGAGAGGAAAACCCTTCCCCCCTGCACCTGACTAGTGGGTATTTACAGCAGTTTTCAAGGCGCCTCTGCACTGCCGCTACACACAGCCGGAGTGGATGGACTGCGCGGGGCAGGCAGCGTGATAGGGACCGATGCGCTCGCAGTGCTAGTGTGTTTGTGTGTGTGTGCTGCACATCCGCCGGGACCGCTACGCCGACCCACGAAGAGAGCCGGGGAGAAGGGGAAGCTTTGCATCCAAAATGCCGCGCTCCTTCCTGGTCAAGAAACATTTCAATTCATCCAAGAAACCCAATTACAGCGAGCTGGACACTCATACAGGTAATAAAACAAAATCTGATGCCACCGCGTTGCTTCTGAGGTTGCCCTCATTGCGTGGCAGTAATGAGGAGAGGTGGAATTGCTTTTCAGGCTTGGGAATGGGTTAGTTCATTCCTAGCTCTTTTTTTTTTTTTCTTTTGCTTATAAGGAACGAGTTTTAAGAAATATGTCAGTGCTGCCCATAATGAATCATAAAAGTTTGCTCATCCACTTGAACTCAAGCTACTTGGAGTGGATTTGGAGTTTTACTGTACTGTATCTGCTGGTGGTAGAATCAAAACTTTCATATATATCCTTCAGGAAGTTTCACTGCTTCGTTGTACCAGGCTGCATAGATTCAGAAACAGCATGCTGCCTTGAAAAGACTCTACAACTATAATTTGTCTGTTTAAGGGCACTGTCTCTACCCATCAGCATATATGTATGAAATAGTATTTCCTTAATCATCCTTATGTTAGGTGACCATACTGTTTAATTTATACACCTTTCAATCCCCAAAATGTTAGGTTTGCTGCCTCTTGAAATACTTTTCGGTTCTCTTACCTTAAAATTTTCTTCTTTCTCTAGTGATTATATCCCCATACCTGTATGAAAGCTATCCAGTCCCTATCATACCGCAGCCAGAGATCCTGAGCTCAGTAGCTTACAATCCCATTACTGTGTGGACTACAACTGGGCTGCTACCGTCTCCATTACCCAGCGACCTCTCTCCTCTTTCTGGATACCCCTCATCTCTGGGAAGAGTCAGCCCTCCTCCACCTTCTGACACCTCCTCCAAAGATCACAGCGGTTCAGAAAGTCCCATTAGTGATGAAGAAGAGAGAATCCAGTCCAAGCTTTCAGACCCCCATGCAATCGAAGCTGAAAAGTTCCAGTGCAGTTTATGCAACAAGACCTATTCAACTTTCTCTGGCTTGGCCAAACATAAGCAGCTGCACTGTGATGCCCAGTCTAGGAAATCGTTCAGCTGCAAGTACTGTGACAAGGAATATGTCAGCCTGGGAGCGCTTAAGATGCACATCAGGACCCACACATTACCTTGTGTCTGCAAGATCTGCGGCAAAGCTTTCTCTAGACCCTGGCTACTTCAAGGACACATTAGAACTCACACTGGTAAGGACAACCATTACAATTGCTGTTTCTTGTTGCTATAACATCAGGATGCCTTTTTGCTATTTTTCTTCACTAACGTTGAAAAGCATCCTCAGAATTTCAAATGTGTCATTAAAAGGCCTAATTATCCCTCTTGGGGGGTGGGTGGGAGAGAGTGTAGCATGGTCTCATAACTGTGGGTCAGATGCTGGTATAAATCAGCATTGCTCCCTTGATAGTTTTAGAATGATTTAGCCTATTTCCACTAGCTGAACATTTTTCTTTAAGGGTTTTATGTTAACTCTCAGGCTTTGGAAATTGCTAACTTTGAGAAGGCTCCAGCTGATTCTGAAATGAAGAGCAAAACCAGAAAGGCAATGTATGAGGGGCTACTTTCTAGCTCCTTAAGTAGCTGACACTTTTTGCATGCACTGTGTCAAGTCCTTCAGGTTTAGAAATGCATCATCACTGAAGCTGGGGATTGTTTTTCTCTCTGGAGGCAAAACCTTGATTTTGAGTAAAACACTGGGTACAACTTAATGTCTGTACAGATGTTTGCTGCCTTTCTGTCAAAGCCCTTGCCCCCAGTACCTCACACAGCTCTAAGCAGAAAAGGTTCTAGGAAGATACGTGAAACTTTTGGAGAACATCAGCCTAAAAGGACTGCAAGCACCTGTGGCTGCAGGAGGTGTCAGCAGCTTCTCTGAGACTGCACTTAGCAGCATATTCTGCAGAGACTAAGTTCAGCAAGTACAGTGAGCAGAGCTGAAAGCTGTTGTATCTGTGGCCCCATTAACCTTTTATTGCACATTCTTTATTATAACAAATCCTTTCTGCTTGTTCATTTGTTTCTTCTGATAACAGCAGGCTTTACCTGTGGTAAATATGTATTTCTTCTTTTTTTAAAGCTTTATCCTATTTTCCCTTGATGTTTCCTTTTTAGGAGAGAAGCCGTTTTCCTGTCCTCACTGCAACAGGGCTTTTGCAGACAGATCCAATCTGAGGGCTCATCTGCAGACCCACTCAGATGTGAAGAAATACCAGTGCAAAAATTGCTCCAAAACTTTCTCCAGAATGTCTCTTCTGCACAAACATGAGGAATCTGGCTGCTGTGTAGCACACTGAGTCATGCAGTCAATGTTTACCTGGACTCGATGAATTTCTCCACTCCTGTTCCAAATGATAAGTGGAAATCCAAAGGTGTTTTCTCATCTCCTTTTCAGCCAAAAAAAAAAAACCCCACAATCAAAAAAAAACCCAAATAGTGGAAGAACTTAGAATATCAGTAGAAATGAGCTTTAAGTAGTTTCTGTTCAGTCACACATCCGCATTCTTAAGTGTGAATTCTGAAATATGGGGAAAGACACTATGCGTGACATTTCAAGTAGATCTAAAGGAAGAAGCATTATCTGCTTTCTTCATAGATGAAGCCAAATGTAGGTTGTCTTTTCTTGCTTAGAAAAGGCTACAAAGTTAACAATACATTCCTGCCAAGCCATTTCAACCAAAGAAACAGTATTTTAAGCGGAACTCTCAGTAAAAATACTACCCAAGTGAATCTTGCTAGACACCATTTGTCTCAGGTGCCTTAAAAAGTATTCCGAGTTTACCTTAGTAAATGTTTAATATTATTCATTGCTGTGTTTTTCTTTTATTTTATTAGAAGCCAAGGCCTTCATTAATGATCTGAAAAGCTTTAAAACTGCATAATTAAGAGAGGAAAAAAAAAAACACATGTAAGAGAATGTATGAAAAATTGAAAGCCACAACTTAACCGCATGTGCCTTTTTTAAAGAAATAAAAAAAGACTGTACCTTCACACATTCCTGGTGCATGCTTGACCACCTGTAACATGAAATAGTTCCTCTAAACTTTAATCTTTTTTTAAGAAACGGGAATAAGTGCAAGAGAGGGGTTCACGGGAGTTTGACAATTATTTTTTTTAAATGCACAAAGGAAATGCAATATTTTCAGCATTACCCCTCCAAGTGCCTTTTTTATTGATGATTTTGTAAAGTATGTGGACATAATGTAAATATTTTTATTTTTATATGTTTGAGTGTGTCATGAATGAAAGCGAATTGTTGCCTATAGCAGCATCTATAGATAACTTGAAGAAAGTGTGAAGTGAAATCTATGTTGTTTTCTAGCCACTTTTTTACAATAAACATTTTTAAGTAATGTTTCTGTTGTTTGTTGTAATTAAAGAAAACAGCTGTGTCCGGTTTATCAAGGCTTTGAAACACAGAAATGCAAATGTCCCTACACAACCAAATGAAGATAAAAGTGGGCTTCAGATGCCAGTCCTTAGTTTACATGTACTGGACATTAGAAAGGCGTATACCCATTGCATTTTAAACCATTTAAAACCATGCAGAGCCTTTCCCCAGAGTTACTGCTTTAAAATACCCTTGCTTTTTTGCTACTTACAATGGTATGGCAATATTGTGAAGTATATTTTTTCAAAATCATTTAAAAGAAGCTCCTTTCTTGAATTTTAATAGTTGAAAAGATGCTACTAGGGCAGCCTTTTATAATACTTTTCTTGAGACTCTCACATTAGGAAATCTGGACCTGATCCAAAGTTCATTAAAGTCAGCAGAGCCCTACAGGTGTTCACTAACGTTTGCATGATGTTCTTTTATAGTAGTCAAGTCACAGTGACATATACTTTATATGGCCATTTGCAGGAAGATGAAAGGTATTTTTATTAAAGTATCTTATGTATCAGAACTGCCAAGCGAATGTACTATGTCTTTGTATCATCTAATATATATCACAGGAAAGAATTATTCAATAATAAGTAGAAATATTTTTCTTCAAATGATTTGACTAAGGACTCCAAGATTTGAACTATAAAAAAGCATTACGGCATCAACAAATCATGTCTCATCATTACTGGCTAGTTCAAAACAACACTGTTTTTAACTTGTAACAAAGTAGGAGGCTAGAAAACAGATAAGCACTGGTTGCCATCCAGTCTAAAGACTATGCTAATGCTTACATTAGGGTACCAGCAGGAACAAGTAATAGTGGAAACAATTTTGTCAAGAATGTTACTGATGGGCAAATAAAAGGTGCACATTTCTTGAAAAAGAGTACATTTCAGCAAAATAATGCAACCGACCATGCATGCCTTTTGACTCCTCCAGCAGAGTCCTGCAGAGCAGGGCTGCAGCAGGGCTGCACTGGAGTAATGCAAGCAATAGGCACATGGTGGAAGTTTTGTACCTGTTCTCCACAGGAAGCATCACACTGAAAGATCAGCTCAAATGAAGCTTCTCATATTCTCCACGCATCTTTTGACAGAATCTCATGCTTATAACAACAATTCCCCGAATCCTGATAGTTTGTTTTGTTTTTTTTTTTTTTAATTCGGGAAATAGCTAGAGAGTTAAAGAAAGATAGGGTTAGTGGGAACTTGTGAGGTAACATTTTGAAATGAACATATGAAGGCATCAAATAACCTTAAAAAGTTTCATGTGGTTACTCTATTGATTTGCACTTCCATGTCATTCTCTTTGAAGTTCTCAGGCTCCAGTGGCTCTTTGTGCAGCTTTCTCTTCCCAGAGCAAAGTTTACTGGAGTATGAGGAAAGCTCTGACAGTCAACAGCTATTTGTACTGTCAAAGTTCTAGGTTTGCTCTCCTGTGTCATGTCACAAAGGCTTTTCCATTGTTTTAATTCACACTTTAAATTCTCAACGCCCATAGTAAATGAAATAGCATAAGATCCTGACTTCTTGAATGAGTGGAAATGCTACTGTTGTCCTTAAGGGAAATCAGATGAAAACTTCATCAAAATACAGTATGCTAAACCAAACACAAGTGGAACTGGTCTGATTTGGAGATGACAATTAAGATATGCTACTTTGCATGCCTGTAACACCTGTACTCATAAAACACAAAGATGGGAAAGGCTAGAAGCTCTTCTGGCTCATCTCTTTAATTGAAACAGTGCTCTATCACAGATCCTTAGCTCTCTGTCCAGTTGCAGCATAAACTTCCCAGGGAGCTGAATTTCTCTGTTTTTTTCTGTGAGACTGCTTTCAATTTGCTATCAGGGTGTTTCTCAAAAACATCCCCTTCTATACCTGGACAAGCTATTTATCAGTGTAACTTGAATTCTGCTATGAGTTGCTGGTTGATGACTCCTTTGATTTTCTTGAAATGTGATGAAAAACTCCCTCTATGGCTAATCTACCCATTGAATCTCTTTGACCATTGCTACATTTCTCACAAGACACTTCTCATTCTATATTCAAATTCTCAACTTTTAAAATCTTATTTAGGAAGATTTCACATTCTGAATATTTTAATTTTTTTTAATATGAAATCAGACATTTTTTTATATTTAATTTTTGATACCAGTGCTAAATGTGAATCTTTTAAGTGAAAAGTTAAGCTATCAAAAGACCAGTGTCTCCACTAAAGGCACATGAATGATAGCAGCCTATTACAACATGATTCATAGGTTTTTTTTAACTCTTCACTAACAAGCTGCTTAAAATCAGAGTATCTGGGAGAGGGACTTTTACCTGGAGGTTACTCCAAATCTCTAAGTACACACTTGTTTGGTTATATGATTGCCTATTATAGGGAATGAGGGCTAGATCATTCCTTTAAGATGTTCTGGCAATTCACTTTCACTTCCCAAGTGTACTTTCAGTGTGCAAAGAAGGGCTGTACCACCTCAGCCCATGTGTAGTTACAAGTCAAATGTATCAGTTTCTAAAGACTGAAGGCAATAATTGATTCACTTTGTCCTTTCTCTTCCATTGCTTCTTTCTGAGCATGTTTTTCACCTCAGAGGATGCAGAATGGAGTAAGATATGCATGAAATGAAAACAGAACAAAGCACACATTTGTGCTCAAAGCACTACAGTTATCCTAACATCTGATGTGGAGTTCAGAAAAGCCACTTATGTACTCACCAAAGGGTTAAAATAAGTGCCTCTCAGATTTAGGCACCATGAAAACTGTCTTCAATATTTTACTCCATTAGTTGGATTAATACAGTTCCTGTTATCATTAAGCAAGCTCAGGGCTTATTAGTCTAAGCTCCATCAAATCAAATGAAAAAAGAAGCATCATAAAGATCCTGTAATCTCAATTGAAAAAGGGAAAGACAGTGGGAAACCTGTTTGTCCTGGTTTGGGCTGGGATAGAGTTAATTCTCTTCTTAGTAGCTGGTACAGTACTGCGTTGTGGATTTACTACGAGAGTAATGTTGATAATAAACTAATGTGTTGTTGCTAAGTAGCGCTTACCTTAAATCAAGGATTTTTCAGTCTCTCATGCTCTGCCAGTGAGCAGGTGCATAGAAAGCTGGGAGGGAGCAGAGACAGGACACCTGACCTGAACTAGCCAAAGGGATATTCCATACCGTGAAATATCATGGTCCAGTAATCTCATGTCCACCTCGTACTGGTGACCCCAGAACTGGACCTGGCACTGCAGAGGGGCTTTGCCACTGCTGAGTAGAAGTGAAAATACCACTCAGTTTCATATGGGATTCTGATAAGATGTATTAAGGCTCTGAAAACTGTATGAGCCTTAACAGTAGAGTACAGACAAAAATGTTGCTTGCATGCTCTGTCCCTTTTCCCCCAAAATTGAATTAATTCCAAATCTATACAAAGTCATCAGGAACTTTGAAGGGTGTGTAGTATGGGACTTTCCTGGGAGAAAAAGAGTTGCCCTGTCTTGTTGCAGAGTGCAGAATTAGGGTGTCTCAGGTGAAAGGTGACACAGGTTTCTTAAAAGAGTGCACATCTTGCTGCAGAGGAATACCCTTTTTGAGATACCGCATAAAACATGTCTTAGCAAATTCTTTGAGGCCATGGTCCAGCCTAATTGCATACTTGCATTGCTGTCTATTCTGAGGGGGACACAGCTGAACAAGGGTAGAGATAAAAAAAAATTAAATTCACAGTGGTGTTGGGTTTACCTCTTTGGCAATTTAGGCCCTTTCTTCATCTTTGCTTACCAGTTCAATACTTCAGGAATGCCACCCAAACAAATAACTTCTTTGTGTTTTTTCTTCTGGTTCACTCACAATTTTGTGTACAAAAAACGTAAGCATGTGCTCCTTCATGGCCAGCCTTCTGTTGTTTTCCTCACATCTCTGTAATAAAGAAGTTACTGCAAAATGCAACACCTGCTTTCTGTAACATGTCTCTCCTCTCTCCCTTTTGCCTGGGAATAATTAATATGCCCATCTCTTGTCTTTTTCCTCTCTGCTTTATATGCACCTCCAGAAATTTGTCCAGTGCATACATGAAGTATCTGCGAGGTGGACAAAGATCACTTTGGCAGCTCTTGCCAAGAGGGAATAAATGACCTTTTATATCTGTCCTTTATGCAAACATATTTTTACATCATTTTGTCAAAACAAGACATAGAAAACAGCAATCACATGAATGCCAGCTCAAATTCACATGGCCTCCAACATTTTTAGTACACTTAACCCTCTAAGCTTGGAAGAGCAACTCAGGTACATGCAGACATTCACAATCTCTTCACACAGGTAGTCATGCAGCAGAACAGCCTGTACTTCTAAACATGCAAATTCTTTCACTGCAACCCCAATTGGAATCTGCTTCAGAAAACAGAGATATCCCTCATTTCCCTCAATTAAAAAAAGGTGGCTTTAAATGCAAACACTGGGGTGTTTTCTCACAGGACAAAATAGAAGGAGGGTGCTCTTCAAGTTGTTTGCCCACCAGCATAGGCAGCACTGAGAATACTACACATTCTAGATCAGGATACTTTATATTACTTATGCTAAAAAACAGAGCCTTCTGCCTGAAGAAGACTACAGAAAGCCATTCCTCACCTTGTTAAGCCTCGGCATACTCCTTCTCATATTTTAGCCCCTTCTGTTACTGCATTCTCTTTCTCTCATCAGAATCATCTTCCTAGATGTGGCTGACAGGAGTAAAGAGTTAGAAGAATGAAAACTGACAGTTATTAACTAACTCCAGCAAAAAATCAATGAATAACATAGATCTTGTAATACTAAATAGATGTGGATATTGTCACATCTTCTAACCAGGCCTAGATGTGGATCTGAACAACAAATACATGCTACATGGTGGGCCATCAAATGGCAGTGGGTTCTGACCATCACTTTTTCATATCTTTTTCAAAAACATGACCTGGAACTGCTTGATCTACCAAATACATCACAGACAATTGCATACATCTCACTTAGTCCGGTGGGCTCCCAGTAAAAGCACTGAACATCAGAGTACCAAGTCACAGACGTCTGCTAAATTGCTAATAAGAAGCAGTTAAAGTATAACGTTGCACTGCAATTAGCTCAGATTTTGCACATGTCCCTAAACCAAAGTAAATTCCCTTGATGTAACCTGCCCTCTCATGTGTGCTGGCAGATCATCCACAGCTGACAATGAATAAAGAGTTAGAAGAATGTAAACTGACAGTTATTAAGTAACTCCAGCAAAAAAAAAAAAAAAAAAAAAAAAAAA